>NKYR01000192.1:2824-54417 GCA_003184365.1 Evernia prunastri | reverse complement strand
TAATCGTGAATCGCAGCGCCGCTGTTTGTGCTGCCATCAAAACGACTAAGCTTGTCAGCGAAGGCTCCCGCAGCGATTTTACCTGTGAGTGTGCAAAATCAAATTCAACGTCGAGGATGCTGATATCAAAAGGGGCAACCGTTGATCTACTGGTGTGGAATGTGTGCGTCAACACATCTGGATTGTGTGTTCAAGATCACTGACAAAAGATCTGTAGGAATGAGATCAATGTCATCATCGTCGCTGCCTGTATACCCACACTTCAGCCACTATTATCCGGCTTCGGCATGACAAGGCGCACGAAAGGATATCGACGATCCGGGTATACCGAGGAGCGCATTAAGCTTGATGACCTGTCAGGAGCTACGGAACGAAATGGGACTCTAGGCTTTCATAAACATACGCAGCCCCCAAACCATGGCTACATTCAAAGGACTATTGATGTGGACGTTAGAGCAGGCGCTGGAGTAGGTCAGGCAGGAAGGTCGTTCTAGGGCAGACATGCAGTGCAACTCAGCCATCTTTCGGTTACCCTGCTGGTGCCTAGCATTTACCATACTTTCGAATTTAGCGTCCTTTACCTTGTTACTTTAGAGTACTTAATTACATCACTAAAACGGCTTCGCCTCCCACTCGTCGTGTCTAGCGCTAAATTCACATTTTATTTCTACTTCGACCCCACTCGTCGCGTCTAGCGCTATTTATACTTTAGTCACTCATATTATGCTTTCACCCCCACCCGTCGCGTCTAGCGTACTTTACTTACTTAAACTTTGATCATTCATATTAGGCTTCGAGCCCCGCCCGTCGCGTCTAGCGTACTTTATACTTTGTTTCTTTATATTTAACTTCCACCCTCGACCGTCGCGTCTAGCGTGCTTTATACTTCGATCCCTCATGATCGTGTCAAGCTGTCTAGACCCGGATGTGAAAGTCATTCAGGCGTGGGAGAATAATCCACACATAATTGGTGATGAGTATTACGATCCTTCATTTTGTCTAGGCTTTCAGCGAAGGGAGAGATTGAGCTCATTAATGTCTGGCGAATGTATCTCAAGAGGATATAATCTTAGTCGATTCAAACAGACGTTTGGATCAAACCTGATCTCGTAGATACCTTAGGTCAAACAAGTCTGTAATCAATGCTTACTGTGTATTACTCTGTAGAAACAATTTCACTAAGTAGAAGGTTCACACAAAGCTGTTCTGAACAGCTCGATGATTAGATATCTTGCTAGCTTTAGAGTTAGAAGATACTTTCCTCCAAAATACGGTCGTCGTAATGAGGGATCCAGAATCTAACATATCGCTGCTCAGAGATGGCCAATTCCCGATCTGCTTCTGTCACTGCCGCTTGCAATGCATCATGAGACGCCTTGACCGAGTTGAATAACTTCATGAGAACCTTTCTGGTGTCCTTGTAATATGACAACTCTTGATTCAAGTTTCCAACGTCTCTGACAAGCTCTTCAATACGCTGCTGAGGACCTGATACCCGTTGAACCTTCGATACACGTAGGCGATGAGGGAGGCACTCGATAGTGGAAGTCGTGCCGCCATGAGCTGCAATGTGGTGATCCAGTGCCGTCACGTCTCCTGCTCGACCGGAACGTGGACGCTCCCGTTGACGAAGCGCAGGATGGGTCTCGGAAGGCTCTCGTTTGAGGGGAGGTATCCGAAAGGTGACACGCCGCTGGATGGGATCTTCTAGTCTTGGGCTTTCTCCTTTAGGAGCCGTCCGGAGCTTGCCTTTGAGTTGATCTGAAGCTGCTTTACGCCGAGCAATCCGCTGTGCAGGATCCAGGGCCAAAGACGGCGATTTTTCTGTGTCGCGGGGACTGCGGCCATCAGTGCGGTCAATGAACGTTTTCCGTGGCAGATGGTAGATCTCAGCCATGGTTTTCCACACGAGCCCGACAATTCCGGTTAGCCGACGTTATTTGCGATAAATGTAGATTCGCTCGAAGGTGCCACCTTATGACAGGTTCGGGGTGGTCCAAATTTGGATTTCACGCTCCGCGAATTCCATTATTGGCGCCTCTATATACTCATGACGACCCTCCTTGATCAATCCCAAATAGTCCGACCATGGAGCGACGTGTCACCCAACTTCGAGGTGAACCGCCTAAAGGTTTTCTAGTGAACTCTGTACGGAAAGAAAATGCGGAGAATACATTATCTGTTCAGCCTCCTAGATTCCCGCTAAAGCGACAAATTCCAGCAAACCCCAGCAGTCTGTCTTTCGTGGGAAGAGAACAGACCGGAAGCTCGGTCAAAAGGATCAAACTTCCGCAAAGTGAGGAGCGGGGTGTTGCTTATCACGAATTCTTGAAGCTAGATCAAGCCGGGCCTGCTACCATTTGTAGCGGTAACACGGCGGATTGCTCGATTGTGGCGGTCAAACGCAGCAAAGTCAAGGCTCAGAACAACACCGTCAAGATTCCGAGCACATGCAGCAATGTGGTCGATTTGATAGAGGTCTTCCACAAAAACGGCGAAACCTTTATGGTATACGAGCAGATGGATGTCTCTCTCAGGCTGATCAATAGCATCCCCAAACTGAAATGGAATGAGCATGAACTTGCTGCAGTCTGTAGAGAGGTAAGAGGCGCCAGCAGTGATCCGCTCGTGGAATCTGACAGAATCATCTAGGTCCTGAGTGGTCTAGATTTCATACACCAGAGTCTCTCTTACTATTACGGAGAGCTCAACTGTAATACGGTGCTTTTGAGTCGAGACGGCCATATCAAGTTAGGTTTGCTTCCCACCATTGGCCTCGGAACGACATGGCTGACCGTTCTCAGCTAATATAGGAGACTGCATTCTGGAGGAAAGGCGATTGACAGAGTCGATGGAAACAGAAGACGTTCGAAGTCTGGGATACATGATGTTGGAGCTCATGGAAGCTGAAACAAGTCTGGCAAAACCAAAATCGATTCAACTCCAACATCCCGAAGACTGGAAAGACGGCACGGGGATTAAGGATTTTCTGGCTGCAACCCATACGATGTCAAGGGAGCAGCTATATAAGGTGAGAGCTCTCAAGAAAGATCTTTCTTTCTGGGCTGATGCTTGACAGCATCCATTTCTACCTCAAGAATCTCTGCGAAACTGCTTGAAGCCACATGTTTTTACAGCACTCATTGTAGCGAAAACCAGCTGGGATATCATTGCCGCGCCTGTTACATCGCTGGGAGACAAGTGAAGACAGTTTACAGGGCGCTGGCGCCGGCGCTTATCTGCGGCTGGCGGCTGACAAGAAGGAATAGCAGCTCATCAATGCTCTGATCGCGGTGTTCACAATAAGATAAATCTAAACTACTTCTATCACATGCCTTTAGACTCCTGCTAAACTGGCTTCGCTCTTATCGGATGCTGTTGCGAGATAGAACCTTTCGCTCGTCGTACTCCATGCGCGACATTCGGTGAGTATACGGCTCGAAGCGGTATTGCGTTCGAGTCCCGTCGGGATATTCCACAATAATGCGATAGCCCACGAACGACTTGAGAATAGAGCCTATTCCTCTAGCCCCAACGATCGTTTCGAGATTGACGAAGTCGATGGAGCTGCCTTGCCAGAACAGGAATGCTGTTCGAGCTCTTTTGTGGTGGTCGAGTAGCTTCGTAATCGCCACAGGGAGTCTGCCATGGGGCTTGTAAAGATGTGCCATATTCAAGATAACTCCAGACGTGAGTTTGAGCTCCTGTTTGTTTTCCTGAATCTCGTAACCTCTCAAAGAATGTAGGAAGATCTCTCTTTCTGGATCCGACTCGATTGGTTTGGCCACCAGGACGAGATAAGGATTCTCCAGGCGAGAGGTGCTATCATCCCAGCGAAGATCTAGATCTTTGCCTATCAAGACAGGCTCGCTGCCGGTGCTGCTGACTGCAGATATCCACGTCAGGTCTTGAAAAATAGCGTCCCATATCGCTGCGTGCTTTTCTTGCTGAGGCCTCAGACGAAAATGAAAGGCTGTGGCGGCATATTTTGCTGTTAATGATGGTAGGTATTCAGTGACCATGTCCCAGAGTTCCTGCGATATCTTGTCTGCGGTTGTGGGCATGGCTGGAGAGGTGCTGATTGCTGGATTGGTGGATGGGCAATCGTCGAACAAGGCGGAAGCGTGTACGATGAATGAAGCGCCGTTTGTGGAACAATGCGTCATTTGTGGAACTGCCCGCCTAGAGCCAAGGAGAAATAGCTTATCTGTCGAAAGGTACTGTCGCCCATCAAAGCAGCAGTGCCGTATCCCCCAAGCCTTGAGCCATGTCTGCGACGACTAATAGTTCCATCATATACACACCGTCGAAAGCAGCCCAGACTTCCCGGAGCGTAACACTGCAATCGTTGGCTTCCTCGATGATATCGTCAGCAGCAATTTTCATGATCGAAGTTTTGATTTTCCTACTGCTTCGACGCAGATTTACGACGTTATAGTAAGCAGGCCCATGAAGCATTTTATGACACCACTGAAGGAGTGCGTCTAGTCAACCATGCGCGTCTCCGTCTCAAAAGGATCGTTCAGGCGTGTGTTCTTGGATCAAGCCCGTCTTTCGAACGGAAGACTCTTACATTCTGCAGAATGCCGGTCCAGACGCTTTCTTCTTTTTGCGCTACTTGCGGACCATCATCAAAATCTTCATCCCCACCGCGGCCGTCGTACTCCCAATCCTCCTCCCTCTCAGTATCGTTCATGGCAAGAAGCCAAGTGCTGGCGTTCAGGGATTGAATCGCCTTACCTGGAGTGGTGTCGGACTTGACCATAGCAATTACTACTGGGCCTACCTCATTCTAGCTTTGGCCGTGATAGTCCATGCATGCTACACACTATATGAAGAGTTCCGATTCTATGTTCGAACCTGCCAAGAACACCATTCTCCACCTACAACCCACTGTACTGTCATGATCTCGGATATACCCCATCATCTTTGCTCTGAAGACAAGCTTTCTGCTATCTACGAGAAAATGGTTGGAAGTGTATATCGTGTCTGGATCAATCGAGATTGTAAGATGCTAGAGCAGAAATTGAAGCAACGAGACAAAGTCGTGGCTCGACTAGAAGCCGTGGAGACACGCCTCATTTCCAGAGCCATTAAAGACTACCATAAGGGCGCGGACGCGGGCGACCCACGCGAAGAGCGCGAGTCGGTGCGGCTTCCTTACTCGCGAAGTGCGTGGATATCATCGATTGTCCCACTCGGAGAGAAAACCGACCTGATACATCACCTTCGACGAGGGATCTGCAAGCTGAATATCGAAATCGCAGAGGACCAGCGTTCTTCGGACCAGAATAGATGCCTTCACTCGGCTTTCATACAATTCGAACGCTCGATCGATGCGCACATAGTCTGCCAGTCCGTTGCACACACTTCGCCCTTCAGGCTTTCTCCTCACTACGTTGGCGATAACATTGGCGCTGTGATCTGGCATAATGTTGGCTTGAAATGGTGGGAACGCTACATCCGCAGTGTGCTCGTAATGGGGTCAATAGCAGCCATCACCATGGGATGGGCCATTCCCGTCGCCTTTACCGGATTTCTGTCCCAACTGGGGGCCCTCACGGCCTTGTTCCCATCACTAGTGCACTACGCGCCTTGGCTCTTAGGTTTCCTTCAGGGCATTCTACCTCAATTGATCCTTATCGTCCTCACGATACTTTTACCAACCGTTCTTCGGCTACTGATCCAATTGCAGGGTTTTACTGTGCAGACCGCAGTCGAACTTGCGATTCAGAGGTACTATTTTGGTTTCCTCTTCATCCAGGTCTTCCTCACTGTGGCTCTATCATCCAGCGCTGCCAATATCCTGGGTCAGATACATCACGGCTTTGATTCCTTACCCACTCTCCTAGCGGTTGATCTCCCCAAAACCAGTAACTATTTTCTCTCTTATCTAATGTTGCATGGATTATCTCTTAGCGCGGGCGAGTTGGTCCAAATATCAGGGCTGCTGCAGTACTTTGTCATCTCACCACTGTTGGATCACACGCCCAGAGAGCAGTCACAACGGCGAATCGGCATTCCAAAGGTCGCTTGGGCTACGGTATACCCAGTCTATACAAATCTAGCCTGCATTGGTGTGTGAATCAAGAGATGCGTTTCCCGAGCTCCGCTGATGACGATAGGCATTATCTACTCTGTAATCGCACCGCTGGTCCTTATTCTTGTTCTCATTGCTTTCGGCTTGTTCTGGATGGCTTTTCGGTACAATATCATATTTGTCACGAAATCGGTCAGTGACACTGGCGGTCTACTTTACCCGACGGCGCTCAACCAGTTATTTGTGGGCATCTACACATTCGAGATCTGTCTCATCGGATTATTTCTTCTTGCACGAAATCAGGATCGAAAGTGGACTTGTCTGGGCCAGGCTGTGATTATGGTCGTGGCAACTGTATTGACTGGCGGCTTTCAAATGATATTGAGTCAGGCGTTTGAGCCGCTATTGAGGTTTCTGCCGCGAATCATACGCAATGCGTCCTCTGAGCCAGGGATCACTAATGAAGGCGTCTCGCCTGTTTGTGAGAACAACGCGCTGCATGCGTGCAGAGCCACGATTTGGATCCCAAGAGACCCTTTGGGCATTAGTGACAGTGAAATTCTGGAGACAAGAGAGTCAAACGACGATCTTTGGATAAGGAATGACAAAGCAAGGATAAATATGGATAGACGAATCGAGATCGACGAGGGCTGACGAAAGACTGATTGATTTTGCGGTCGAAATATCCATATAGAAGATCAAGCAAGCATCACGAGTACTAGACCATAACTGAAAAATGAACTTCGAGAATGAATATGTCTGTGAAAATCTCAAATTCATCAAATATATAAGAGCCGACCTTACTTTAAGGAGTGTGAATAGCCTTCTATAAAACAGAGATTTACGTACGTTCAAATCAACGCTGACATGGATCGTATATACCGCGTAACTATCTAGACTCTTGATAGAGCGGCTACGACTGAAAAGCAAGAGGCGTTAAGGTATACTGCAAACAACCAATTACGAGAATCCCACCCATACCGGAATTGCCGATGCCTGAGAACGATTAGTACTCAACCGTGATGGGATCGATGTTACGTACAGTTTCTCCAAGCTGTCCATAAATTTGAAGAGCAGTTGAATGTAGTGTCTGATATAGGATATTCACAAGTGGACGTTGACAGGCCACTACAGGCAGGAACTGGATTTATTGATAGGTTGTATCCAACAATCTCTTCAATCCAATTCTCATCATATATCTGAGTGACTCCATTTGTTGAACAGTCTTGACCAACGTCCTTCTTACAAAAGGAGGCAATATGCTTTTTCACATCGCCGGCGGGAACGTCAAGGTGAGCTGCTGAAGATGGAGGCTTCTGCCAGCAAATGAGATATCCAGGCGGATCCTCAGGTGTGACTGTAGATGGAGAATCGGGTGTCGTGGTTGTTGCTGACGAAGTGCTATCTAACGAGGTGGTTGATGACTCTATAGTCGATATTGAGGAAGAACTGGTAGAAGTGAGAGTCGAAGAAGTTGATACCTGAACGGTGTTCATAGCTGACTGACTTGACGTAGTGGATATTGTTGTGGTACTGTTTAAAGAAGAGACCGAAAAATCTGATGTCCTAGCGATACTGATAGATGAAGAATTCGACAAATTGAATAGATGGGTAGCTGATGAAAATGTAAGAGCTTCGGAGATTGACGAGGTCGATCGAGAGGAGAATGTCGAGTTCTTAGGACTCAGAGTGATGGAGGACACTGCCGATGGTCAGTCGACGCGGAAATTGATACGAACGATGACCTACAAGGAGACAGAGTATTGTCACAAGTGTAGATCAGACTCGTTAAGAATGTAGTCACAAGTTTTGTCTCATATGCCGTGAGTGTCTCGCTGCTGATAAGAGTCTTGATTACGCCGACGCCTTCTGTCTGAGCTATCGGAGTCGGATGGATACTTTGCGGATGGGGAAACGATGCCGATCGGAAGTCGGTATGATTGCTTGATTTTGAATCCTTCTTTACGTTATGAGTTGGTTTTAGGCTAGATATTTCAGTCTTATTCGTCACATTTGCTGCTTAAGGAGAGGTGAGTAACGCGTAAAGATAACTTCAGAGGACCTACAAACCGATCTCAACAATCGTAGAGCCCTTCAAGTTACTAGACGGCGCGAAAAATATTGATTCTGACGTAAAGGTTTCGAACAGCCCAGAGCCTGCCCAGCTGATGCTGTCCACTTGAGCCGAGATCCTTATAGTTGTTGTCACCGGTGTAACTGACGTGTGCGCTGGAAGACTACAACCAAATTGATTAGCAGAATCTCAATGTCTTCTCATAGAATCGGCCTACACTGGAGGGAGAAGCTCGATAATTGCGACGTCGCCATTGATTGCCTGCATGATCATCGATACCCATGTACGAAGAATTTTCTGTGCTTCTTCAGATGTTATGAGCTGGTAGACATCTGACACACGGCAAGAAATTTCCTTCGAGCGCCGAAAACGGTCCCGTTCCATTTCCAGACATGCAAATTATTGTCAGTTGGGGAGAACGATATGGCCGTCTCCTGCTCAAAAATCCAATAATGGAACACAATAAGACTTCTTGCAATCCGTAAATGAGTCTGTTCCATTTCTGGATTTACGTTCATCTTATATTTTGGGATCGGGAAGAGGGAATGAATGAAAAGCACAGAAAAACACAATCAATTCAGGTAACATTCTAGTCCGTATCACTCTGAGACTCTCGACTAATAGTGCTAGTATGTGCTTGATGGTCTTTATCCGTGTCCGATCTCGAAAATCTGCTGAGAGTTCTCCACGCGGGATGCGCTCTTGGCTACGACAGCATTTCATCAACGGAAAGAACAGTCAAAGCGACGGTCAATTGAGCCCCCCTTCGTATGAAGATCTTAACGTAAATCATCGGGTGAGAGAGAGTGAACGATGGCCACGTCAAGTGATTAGCATTTGAGGCGGATCAGAGTTACATAGAACAAAACAATGCAATCTATAACTGGGCTGTGCTACATTCGCTCTTGAAGCTCTTTGCACACTATATGTTCATGATGAATCAAGCGAGCGTAGCCTGAACGCCTAACGAAGTTCTCGCACGAAAATTGATTTTGATTCCAACAAGAATTTGAGTCACCACCGCTCGCTAGTCTTTGTACTACGTTTCTTCTTCTTAAAATTCCACTTTCCCCTGCTCCACCCTCATCCTCTTGCCCCAAACCTGCAACGGCACCACAAACATCAATACCGCCGCCGCCACAACCGCCGCCTGGATTCCCAAACTCTTCGCCGTTCCCTCCGCTGCTGCCCACTCAATTTCAAAGTAAGTGATGATAAACCCCCCTACAGTCCTTCCAGCATTAATCCAGGCCGATACCTCCCCTGAAGCCTCGGGGTACGAGTCAAGCACGTAAGCGTTGATAGCAGTGGTGACGATCATAATACCGAAGACGAAAAGGGCCATGCTGACCGCGATCGCCATGTAGTGCCATTTACCCTGCAGTCCGTAGCCGACGAGTACGATGCCGATGATCATAATGGGGGTGGCAAAGTATATAGGCAGGAGGCGGGATTCGGGCTCGAAATGGCCGCGGATGCGGGTGTAGATTGTGCCGGCAAAGTCATGGATCCAGTGACCGGCGACTTCGGCGAGAATGGTTGCGATGATGGGGGCGAAGTAGAATAGGCCTGATGTATGCGTTAGATGCGTGGGTTCTGGGATGTGGGGAAGGTACCTATGTCTTTGTCGTTGAAGTCATAAAGTTTGGGATCGGTCAGGAAGACAGAGATCTGGGTGTTGAGGCCTATGACCCAGGCGAACGTGAAGACGTAGTAGAGAAAGCTAAGGAAGACGGGGAGCTTTAGGACAACGACGAAGGGTCGAAGTAATGCACGCCCGATGGATGGTCTTCGATGACGACTCTTCCATTGTTCAACGCCGACGAGACGTAGGAGTCTGGATTTCCGCTCGGGTTGCTGATCTGGAGGGATTTGACGGTCATAGAATGTCTCGTCGGCGAAAACGAGGACTAGAATCCAGCATGTCGCCGAAGCCATAGATAGTAGGTAGAAAGTCCATCGCCAGGTGCTTTTCCATACGATAAACGAAGCGCAGAACGGGCCAAGGTAGGGGGAGAGGACGATGAATCCAGACCAGATATTGATCTTTCGACTGCCGTATCGTTATCGGTTAGCAAACGTTCATAGAGTTTCACTTCAGCCGACTTACGGATGTTCGTGGAAGAAAAAAATATCATTGATAAACATCAAGCCGCTCTACCCTCGTGTTAGCCGTTATCTTGACGCAATAGGAAGAGTACGGACAGCTTGACCAACGGTAGAAAAGAACCCATTCATGATACGCGCTGTCATAAAAGAATCAATTGTTGTAGCGGCACCGCACCATGCCGCTGTGGGGACGGCAACGGTTAAGAACCAGAACAGCACCGGCGCTCGTCCGAAATAGGTCGACAACATGATCACCACTATCCCTCCCGCTCCGAGCATGAATAAGTTGCCGACCAAGGAGTGATTGACAGTCGTTTGCGGGATGTTCCATTGACCATGCGGCCTGCAAGGTATCAGATACACCCGAATGTGTTGAATACAGACAGCACTCACAGCAAATTTGACTGGACAACCGAGGTTACGGCGCCCATGGAGCTGCCAAAATCCGCCAAGAATGCCGTCGCCGACACAACCAAAAGGATGATCATCTTCTTGGACTGACTCCAGTTCAGAGGGTCATTGACGTCGCTGCTAGGCTGCGGGCTGAGCTCTGTGAGCCCATCATGGGTCGTCTTCAGCGCTCTAAGATGACGAGAGCCAGACTCGATATCGTGGGTGCCGCCAGAAAAGGTCCCACTATCTTTAGTCTGCATGCCCTTCTCGTGATTTGAATTTACAACCTTCATTACTTCAGCTTTGAAAAAGGAAGAACCATGAGAGAGTGTGTGAAAGAGCAAGAACAACGCACATACTCGGACAGGAACATGGGGAGAGAAGTCTGCCTCGAGACCCCTGCGTACGCTGCAGCGCCGCCTGCATTAGCTTTCCGAAATCCCACTTCACGGATTAGAGATGTAACCTTCCCCTCCGGCAGAGTCTGAAGTTGAGATTTTAAGTTTATCAAGTCTCAGCTCGTTAAAGATGGTGGTGCCCACTACCAAGTAAGAAGGACAACATCCCGCGCACGTGGCGTTTTACGGCGTTTTGCAAGTTTCTAACCGATGTCATCCTCACGCAACAGTTGTTTGGCGCGCGTAATCGAGTTATTATAGATGTTCGAATTGATCTTGTTGTCTGAGATAAGATAAAGACCGCACAGCTAAGTGAGAAGGAGGGGTGTCGATTTATGACGTCATAAAGAGAAGGTATGCTAAGAACGGAATTTGGAGGATACATGTATGTGATGGACAGTAATGTTACTATTGATACGTTAAGGTGGTCTCGCAGAAACATCAGCGTGTTATCCTTTTGCAGTCTATTTCAGCTTTGCCTCTATCACAGACTCGGATCTCGTTGCTGAATACCAAACCTGCATCATCTCCAGTCCACTTGCGTCGAGAATAGTTCTCCATTGACTTTCGGTTCGTTCCAACCCAGCAAATAAGCTCATCATCTGCACGTCCATGGCAGCGGCACGAATCGGCGCTCCCATCTCTGGCATAACGTAATCGTAGATTAGGAGAGTTGAGTATTCCTTCACCATTGCCCTGGCAGTGTTGGAGAGGAACTCAATGCAGGGCTTGTCCGCCCAGTCGTGACACACAGTCCCGAAATAGTAGATGCGGGAACCTAAGAATTGGTATCAAGATCAACCAGTAAGCTCTTAGAACTGCGTACATACCAATGACAGGCTGAGGCGCGAAGAAATCATAGACAGTTGGTTCTACCCTCTTGGGGAGATGCTGTATAGAGTCGATCGTTTCTGGCAAGTCTTGAAGGATGAGGCGGCCAGGAAGGTCACTGTACAGCTCTTGAAACCGGACCAAATCATGACCATGGCTCGCTCCGATGTCCACAATCAAGACGTCTTTCGGGTCGGAACGCAGCCCAGTAGTAATCTTCTCTCTGACCGGAAAGATTTCGAACCATCTTAACATTTCTTTGCGGCGTCCTGCCATATATATGTCGAAAAATTGCCGTTGCTTTGGATTTTTCTTCAACCACTCGAATAATGTGACTTTCTCGGCGTAGGTGAACGCAGTCTCCAGTGAGGTTTTCGGAATGCGAGGCCCGATGTCATTGAGACATTCAACTATGTTGGCGGCAGCGGGCATGACAGTATCGTAGCTTATTTCATATGGTCAGCAAGTTGAACCGCTGCAATATTTGCGCCAAGTGTTGCAGACATGCACTTGACGCCATCCCCGAGCCCTCTTGACGTGAATTCTCTGGTGACATCATTGGGCGAGTATGTACACAGACCAGACTCGTCGCAGATACCTACGGCCGTGAGGACGCGCATTATACGGACTGCAGATGATTGGCATACGCTCTCTCTTTTGGAATTCAAACGTACCGACAAGGAGCTCGTCCACATTCTTGGATCTGGCAATCTCACGAGCGGTTATCGAATGAGTGGTTATAGCACCCACGGCTTCGACGAATTCCAACTCGACGGCTACACGAATGGCGATGTTGATCGGTGGCTGTAGGTGGCATTCTCGTCAGCACGACCTTCTCTTGGTAATCATAGAAATTGCTCACTTGATATAAAAGTCTCTTGGCGGTTTCTAAGGGTGTCTCGGCAGCCAGTGTCAACTTATGGATGCGTCGTAGCAGTGTCGCATGAGCCCCGGGGTCACAATGTCCAGCATCAGCCCGAGCCGCAGCGGCGACATCGTCAATGATGTTGCTTATGGAAGACATTGAGATGAGATGAAATTTCAAACCCCGGATACAAGATTGAATCATGAAGTATTTGTATTTTATTTGTTACTTACCAGGACGCTTTTCGTGACCTAGCAGAACGCTGCGTTCATCTCTACATTAGTGTGATCCTACATTAGTGTGATCCTACCTTAGTATGATTCTACATTAGTGTGCCTCCTATCCGTTAGTGTCAGGCTATCGCTTCATTGGTAGGTGGGATTGTGTACCTTGCTAGGTTTTGACTACTTCATGCAGGACTTCATGCAGGTCTTTATGCAGGTCGCATCCATGACTGGCAAGGTTCTTGCAACCATCTCCAACGTACCCTTTCGGCTCATGTGCGCCGCCCTTTCACGCTCAATTTGCCGTTGTGAAGGTATTCTCCGACTTCCATGGCGTTTAGCGTTTGATATCGGAGTCTATCAGTGGTGGCCCGCCAACGACATAATGGGTACTTTCCATTATCCCTGTTCTGCAGTGTCCTTGAGCTGGGACTCACTGCATTTCTGGTTTAAAGAGGTCAACAATAACCTCCTCTCATCTCTGAAAGCTTTCTCACTCTTTACAATTGGAAAAAGAAGACGTCATGTCTCTCCCGACACACTCAAATCAGGGTGTCATCCTAGACGCAGTCTCGTGGAGCTTCTTTGTCCTCACCTTCATCATTTTTATTCTACGTCTATACGCCGACTTTTTAGTCCTCCGGTCTCCAAGACCGGACACCTATATTGCGTTCTTCACCTTCGTATGTGCCTTAGGCTTTTTCTGCTCACGCTCCGGGATACTGCTCTCTAACAATCAATCTCAGCTCCTAGCAATCATCAGCCAAGTCTTCACCACGCTATCCGTATACTATGGAATGGGTCAACACCTTCAACTTTTGAATCCAGTACAAGTACAATACAGTATCAAATGGAGCTGGATGGCGCAAATTTTCCAACTGTCCGCTAACGCGACCGGTAAAGTCGCCGTCATCGCATATATAGTCAGGTTTCAAGGACTTCAATATATTAGAGCTAAACGCGCTTACCTGTATACCCTCGGCTCACTTCAAATCGCATCAACCATTGTCTTGATAGCTCTCATCTTGGCTCAGTGCTCGCCGATACAAAAGTTGTGGGATGATGCAATTCCCGGCATTTGCAACGGCCGTATCAGGAACCAAAATTTTGCTTTCTTTCAGGGCAGTAAGCGATGAACCGGTTCGGTGTGACCAATATGCTCTATGCTGATACAATGACGCATTTCAGGTCTTTCTGCTTTCATCGACATATGTCTTGCTGTACACCCAGCTATGCTCTTTTGGAGCCTGCAAGTAAGCACAGGAAGAAAAGTCTTTCTTTGTGTGCTTTTCGGACTTGGTCTGCTGTGAGCCGATCTTACCTCATTAACCGTTTCAAGTATATCCGCTGAGTATAATTCGCACAGGGCGGCTGTGTCTTCTATTATGAAAACAAGCAATCTTCATCGCATTGGAGAGACGACGGACGTCACATGTAAGCCATACGTCTAAATCCTCGGAGCCCAGGGCCTTAAGCTTACCCGGGTTCGTCAGATGAAATGGCCTATCTTATCATCTGGAATGCGTAAGACATCACTACCGCCTCCCAAACCCTGGTATACAGCTGACTGCTCAACAGAGTAGACATGTATATTGTTTTCATAGCCGGCTCGATGCCCACTATATTTCCCATCTTCAAAGGGGCAAACCCTCAAATCACCAAGTCCTCCCACCGCGTCAACAGCCGCCGCAGAGGTGATGACCGCACCACACTTACATCTTCACTTGTGCCCCCAGGTCGCACCAAGGCTTACGCAGGAAGAAAGACGAGCAGGCAGATAAACGATAATGATAGTACGGAGGAGAATTGGATGGCCAATGGAAATATCATGATGACGACGATTGTTGATATTAGTAGGGATGAGGAGTTCGTGGGACTTGCGCATTAGCCACCTTCTCATCCCCAAGGACATTGCTTCAGTGAACATAATTCTCTTTGCTTTATTCGAGAGGAACTCTGATAAAATATTTTGGAAAAGACTCTTACTTTTGATGTACAATAGTTTACAAAGTCAAAGCTTGAATCGAAGTTACGCCGTCGTTGCCAATTCAAATGAACCTAGTCAAAGTTGGCCGGGACGCGGCTATTCTTCGCTTTTCGCGCTAGATGACTCAAATTATTTTAAAATACTCTCCTCAACCACTTGCAAGTAACACTGCTATCGTGTTTAAGATACAATATCAACACGTCTATCACATCTTCTGAGGTCACTCGCTGAAGCACTGGTAACCCTTTACTAAACTCGCTGTGACAAAGAAAACGAATCTTATCAATGTGTTGAGTGCCAGGTAGTGAACGCTTGATTGCCAATTGCCATCATGATATGAAAGGGGTGACAAGATAATAAGATCCTCGACCGTAATCACCCTAAATGAAAGGAGAGGGCATAGCACTCATGCCATAAAACGAATGGCGTGAAGAATTGTAAGGCAAGATGTAGACGGTCGATGTACCCTCTGGTCTGAATCCTAGTTCATCCATCATCCTCGGCTTCTTGGTCCACGGTCCACTTGATCCTTCTTCCTGCAAGGTATGCTTTCTGGATCGCGATGTGAGAGAAAGACTTGGTACTCGAGCTTGCGAGTGGTTTCTCTCCTTCAGATGAAAATCTAGCTCTTCTGTTGTCTTCCTTAATTGTTCCTTCAAAGATTCAACCTCGTCACGCAAGCTCGCTACTTGATCTTTACGACGCTGACGAAATCTTCGAGAGGCATCGGCCGTTCGCGTGCGTTTCTCGTCAGCGAGTTTCGACCCACTTCGCACGTCAACAGGTATGTGAAAAAGACTTTGGTCCGTGTATAGCACCTGCATTTGGCGTTCGCTCTGAACGATGGTCTCCGTGCCAGAAACCATTGGTGTACTTCCCGAGTCGAGACTTGATGATGGCAGCAATTTTGGGAAACGTGACTGGCTCCGTCCTGCGAAACTTCCGGATGGTGTGGGTCTGGTGCAACTAGTCTGATTGCATAAAGGGTCGTAGGCAGGAGTACTGACGTTTTTAGCAGCCGATGGCGCAGGCGATGTGTTGACGTTCACCACGTTATATAGGTTCTGCGCTTGAAAGTGGACAGGGTTTTGACTCGATTGATGAGGTACAGATGATGCTGCCGGGGATATAGTAGGGACTTCGGCCTTTGCAAGATCTGTGAAGCTTGCTGGTTCCCCTGAGTTGAGGCTCGTAGGCTGATTCAGAAGGGTTCGGATATCCAGGCGACATGTTGACTTCGACTTAGAAGATGAAGTCCGCGCTCGACTATTATGACTTGACGAACATTGTACTCCAATAGGCTCGTATGGTGCAGCACCCTCGCTCTCAGTGAAAGTTATCTCGAGCCTTGAAGAATTCTTGGCTCTCTGCATTGTGACAGGTCTAATTGACGTCGTCTAACTTCTCACAATGCGGTCGGGACATAGCAACTGTCGCTCACGTTGTTGACCAATGTTTTCGTTAGTTTGAGAAGCAGAGGAGATAATTGTCTTAGTAAACATTAACAGGCTCACATCTGACGTTACAGTATCAAAAGACTGAATTTATAACGGTAATAGGAAACAATAGATTAGACTCAGAGGCGTACGAGGTCTTCCCTTGCCTTCCATGTTTCTTATGCCTTCCGCATGTCTTTGCATGTCAACGGCATCTGTTAGTGGCACGCTATGTACCCCCACGCCTCCATTTCCTCCATTTCCTCCAATTTCTCCAATTTCTC
Organism: Evernia prunastri; assembly: GCA_003184365.1. NCBI lineage: Eukaryota > Fungi > Ascomycota > Lecanoromycetes > Lecanorales > Parmeliaceae > Evernia > Evernia prunastri. The sequence continues at coordinate 37,776 of NKYR01000192.1, read as the reverse complement.
CAACTCCTACAGGTCCTCCTCCAATTCCTCCAATTCCTCCATTTCCTCCATTTCCTCCAATTTCTCCAATTTCTCCAATTTCTCCAATTTCTCCAATTTCTACAGGTCCTCCTCCAATTCCTCCAATTCCTCCAATTTCTCCAATTTCTCCAACTCCTACAGGTCCTCCTCCAATTTCTCCAATTTCTCCAATTTCTCCAACTCCTACAGGTCCTCCTCCAATTCCTTCAATTCCTCCAATTTCTCCAATTCCTCCAGGTCTCTACTCATACACACGTGATTTGCCGCTAGTAGACAGGAACCTAATAAATGCCTGGACATCCGAGCGTTCTGCGGGGCTAAGGAATGTCCAGATATTTCTGTTACCGACCCCCGTACAGTGTGTTATCTACATCACAAATCAGAGAAAACTTACCCATTTGAAGGTAGGTGAACAAACAGTGACTAGATCTTGTGGAACAGCAAATGAGACAAATGCCCCATGCCGCGACCCACTGTAATGCAGACCTCAGAATCCAGTCTTCCAATCAAAAATGCTCGGTTCGAAGAAGCAGTTAAAGCTAAGTGGTACTGAGTAGTGATGCACGAGAAACTGAAGCCATTGCAACTTGAAGGGAATCTATCACGACCTTCGAGCGTGCAAACATTATTGCTAGGGTAAGATAGCTAACATGCAAGGGTCTCGACTGATTAGGCTTACATGGGGGTACACGGTAGCGAGTTCATGGAAATAGGGCGTATGTTACCATTCAGAAATTACCAGTTCGCGCACCAATCTGCAAAAAGCAGCCAATTTGAATAGCTGCAGGATTCTTCTAGTCGGTGTCTTTACTTAGCACTGTTACATTTCTCACAAGGGACGTTAAGCTGCAACTATAGTCTTCATCTTCTAAGAACGATGGTCGTTCTTATACGACCCCTGATCTGGATAAGAAACTCATGGCAGATAGTAGACGCCGAGACGGATAACTGCAGGATTTTCAGTTAATGGCTTCAATTAGCAGTGTTGCATATCCCACAAAGACTCTGATCTTAGTAAAACAATCACCGAGAAACGCTAATAACGGCCGTCCAAGCCCCTTTTAAATTTATACTAGCGATCAACGAGATCGCTACGGCATATATAATCAATAGAAAGTCAGATAAAGCTATGGTTGATAAACAGTTGAAATCTCTTAGAAGAGATCATTGACAGTATTGCTGGACACAAAGACAATTCTCAGCGCTGTTTCTCGGCAAGTTTCGACCGTTACAAACCCGCGGATGAACATTGCACTGATCCCTGCAGGTCAGCGAAATAGTTGTATCACACCATTGTTGTCAGTAGCACACAGACTGCAAGTTAAAATTGCTCGCAGAATAGGTCAATGTAAGTCAATCTCCGGCCGGTAATGACTGCTGTCTATTAGTGGACTTCGCTAATTTTCAATGATAGCTCGATATGTCATACGCCCTTTCAGAAGGAAACTCTCATCACGTCGTTCACTCCGAGTCCGAGAGTGTGCAAAACATGACAATGACTATAGAGGAGATCTGGAAGCAGCGCAACAATAAGACACTTGACGAAGATTGCAGGCGAGAGGATGGAGATTGGTTTACCAGCCTTGAGAAGGGCAATAACTTTCTCGATATGGAATCTGAGACCCGAGGCAAAATCTGGCGTGGAACTGGAAAATGGTTGCAGTGGTTGACATGCGGTCTGATACGACGCACGTACGAGTCAGAGATTCCTTCGATCTCGGTTTCGCATGACCTCAGAGACTAGCTGTTTAATTGAAGAAATCATCTCAAAACACGGCGATCTGAAGAGGCTATATTTGGAAAGACAGTAGTCGAGTAGCAACATTTCAAGTAGTAATTTAGATTTCGTTCTCCAGTGGGGAATTAAGCGCGCTAGGCGACGGAAGGATTTCGCTGCTAGAAAGAGGATTACTCCTCGTTCAGATAGTAATTATGAGCATCTAAACAAGATATGAAATTATAAAAATGACCTGGATTTGAAAGTAAAGGTGCTATCTAATCACTGATGTGTTTGGGTCATCTTAAATCAACTATTACAACCCTCTACCATTAGTCTTTAGCTGCTATGCTAGGGCACCAACGCAGACGCATGACGTCGATCAGCGCTCAGGTCGACGGCGATGGTGGCGGTGGCGGCGGCGGCGGCGACGGCGGCGCGAAGTCCCCGTCCTTTACGTAGGATCTCGCCCTCCACTCAGAGATTTCAAACTCTTTTGCAGATTCGAGACTTTGAAGACGAAGATTAACTACACGCCTTTACCCGCAGAGATAAAAACTTACCAAATATAAAGCATCTTACACCTCTGCTTTATTGACTCGCGCGAGTCTGTCTCTGCGGCTTGCAGATCAGATTTTATGCTCATATCCTGGCGTATGGTAGGTGGAATATTTGGGTGCTGCTTTATGATTAGAATGTCTTTTAATCTTCTTCAAAAGGCTCTTACTTGTAAGTCGTTTGTATCGACTTTCGTCGAAGTTCTTGTCATTGTTCGACCTGGTTGAGAATATCGTTGTGTCGTTACAATTAAATAATTTGATGAAAACTATATATATTCTAAAAGATATATAAGCGTATTAGCGAGAGCGGAACTTCTCGGATCTTGCCTTATAAGTCACGGATTGATTGTTGTCGGTTGCAGCTCTGTTTAATTTCCTGACCAAATCCGGTGTGAGAATTCAAGGCGTGGAAACTAGTGACCATGTGGGTACTTCTCCGACATCTTTCCCGGTTTTATAACTCTTGACAGAAGTGAAAGTTACAGGGTAAAGAAACGGTGTATGGAATTCCTTTTCAGCCGGGGGCAAATTGAATTACTTTCTGAAGGATGCACCAGCTCCACGTCCTTTTCAGGGGCTGCTTCTCTTCTCGGAGGCTGACATCTGCGCAGATCCCTATCTCGTCGACTCACAAGGATTTCCGTGCCCTGTTCCCGTTGTGCAGGGGTTTAGTCCTATGAAAACTCGGCAACGGTTACAGGCCGATGAATTACAAACCTGCACTCCTGCTACGATGTTTCCAGTTCTAAAGCCCATCAGAGAACGTAAACTCACTCTGACTGTTTGCCCTTACGCACCCCATCGCATCCGGTCTTATACACCAACATGTCTACGTCAATGCGATCTCACACTTCTTCCCCTAGCGGTCAGCTAAAGACATTATCGTCAGACTTCGAACCTGCCCGCTCCTCTTTGAGCAAGCGACCGCAAGACAGCGAAGAGTACAAAGCTCCTCTTCCGAGCGCAAAGACCAGAAAACCGCTCAAACGCAAGAATCGTCCGAACTCTATACCTTCAAACACATCTATCCTGAGATCAACCCCAATAAACAGAGGTTTCCCGACTTCAGAACCTTACAGTACGCCAGAAACGAACAACACTATCGAGTCTACTCTGGCTCGCACAGGATCCATAGCAACCAATCGCTTAAACGCTTGGATCGCTCACACCGACAATAAGAGCGCCGAAGACAGCAGAAAAGACATGACCGAGGATCACAGACATGTTCCAACCGGCACGGAACTCAGCGAACCTTCAGACTCCTCAATGACCCTCAAGCGCAACAATTCCTCCAAGCTCTATACGCAAAATCCAGTCGCTACAACAGCGCCGGCCTCTTATCCGTTCTCAGCAGTCTCGATCGAACTAGCACGATGGAGGTCCACACCTCTCACTTTGATGTACATCCAAGACGGCAAACTATGTCCACGTGTGGAGGTTTTTCGAGCTGATTCTGGATTGTATAACATTCTCGGTCTAGGTCAGCATCCTTTAGAAACAGCCATCGCGAAGATCCAACAGTACGGACACGAGAAGCCGATTCCGTGCGAAGCACGTTCGGTCCTAAAGGTTTTCTTCGAAATAAATCATACGAGTTATAAGAGTTCAAGCGTCACGTTTCTAGATCCAATGTTGTACGCGAATTCAGTCTCCCAAGGTCAGCGAGAAGATTTCCAGAGAAAAGTGTGGGGCTGGCTACTACGTGGTGGCACAGGTCTTCATGTCAAGGCTGTACTTACAGGACCCTGGTATCTCATCACGGTTGAGGTCAACTACTTGCGCCTCGAGATTTCTTTAGTGCTTTGTAAGGCTAGTTCTAAAATCACGCTGTCAGGACCGGACTATAGTGAGCCTCCTATGGTATCATATTTTGTGCAGGTGAGATAACATCACCACCGTGTACACGAAGATAGTTGACCGATGTCTCAGCTCTATCCGAAGCCTCCGCACAACTCCTGGAGTCCTATGCCTCAACACTTAGCCCCCTCAGTCTTCAAAGATATTATCTTCTGCCATCATTGGATCCGAGACTTTAACTCCGAGGATATTTGCGCCGCTATCAAGTACCGACATCGGCAGCCAGCTCTGGAACCACACCACATAGACGATTTATCATGCAACTTCTTCAGAGGGGAGTACAATGACCTCATCTCTTGGGTCCACGATTTGACACAATCCGAGATGGTTAGCTATAGAGATGAGCTTATGGAGGCCAGGATCACGGAAGCCCGGATCAAGGAAGTCGGATACCAGGATTCCCCACTCATCCGAGATGTATCGTCCTTGGATCGGTCACTATGAATGGCTTGAAGATGTAGTCTCTTTGACGGACCGGCATTGGGCTTTCTTTATGGTCTTCGCTCTGCGTGTCCAGAACACTACACGTAAAGTATCTAGTTTCAGAATAGTCTGCCCTCGTTTGTACTTGTTATCTTTGAAGACGCGCTGCTGTATTCCAGCTCACCGTAATCGTCTATATTAATTGGGAAGATTGATTCTTCTTCCCTTTTTGCTTTCAACGAGAAGTTCTCAATCCTAGTTCTATCAGAGTCTAGATGTGATGTCGTCACCTCGTCTTTCCCTAGCCACTTGTGATATCCAGAAGTAAGCTACGTGACTACTTGACATCCATTCTACTTCTTCATCGCGCCACAGAATGTGCAGAATGGGAAGCACACTTTTTGTCTTTGCCCGGGTATTGATTACTTCGTAGGGTGAGTCTGCCAAATCGATGTGTTCGGATCGTCCAGATTTTGACTACTGTTTCAAATGCAAAAACTTATCAGATCACACCCATGTTGGTCACAGGTTTGAGAAATCGGAATGAGACAGGGTCGAAGGATGAAAATTTGTAGGATATGCCTGACAGGCCCGAGATCAAATTTGTATAGCGCAAGGATTACCCAAAAACGGAGGCCTGGAGATGCGCCAATTTTGGAGTCGAGACATCCTCTCAAAGTCACAATGCAAAGGGTAGTAACAGTCTCCGCTGAAATGGATGGATGTGAATAGCCCGGTAAATCATGGTAAGCTACGAGACGACGACGGTATTAGCGCCATTGCAGGAGGCTTGATGCATTTATCTTCTATATTTTTTTTTTTTTTTTTATTTCATACTCGATGTAACACCCAATGGGCCTATGCGAGTACCCTAATTATTGCCCTCGCCGGCACTACGTATTCGTGTGCAGCTTTCTTGGGCTTCCACTTTAGCCATACCAACTTTCCATAAACAAAGAGATCTTCCGTAATCGTGCCACCCACTTAGCGATTCCGGGTCACCACTCCCGGAAGCTCAGTGTGTGGTACGATATAGCCATCCACCTCTGCTTCCCCACGTTTCGCCCGTACGCGGCCCCGTGTCCTAATCGTATCGCCTTCGCTCCCCGCTCTTGATGGGATACTGGCAGAACCGTAGTTCCTTTCTAGACCGAAGTCATTGCCTGTATTTAACCCCATAATTCTCTTCCTTACGTGACTCCTTTGTGGACACATCTTTGTCGTTCCGCCTAAGCCCCGTGAATACGTGCTTCTAGACCCCGTCGCGCTGAGGAGACGTAGGTGAGACGAGGCCTACGCGTCCTCGCCGACGGCCCTTCTAGACTCGTATCCTTGCCAATACTCTTACTACTACCATCGCGCTTTGAACGGGCTCGTGGGAGGAAGTGGATATCTCGTATCCCACCGGTCACACCGGGACTGAACCACTGTCCCTACGCCTTTGGTGTGACGAGTCCCGTTGGCTAATGTGCCTTCTACCTAGGCCACCCAGTGCTCTCCACGTAATGTAGTATTTCGGTCTTAGTATTCGTTTCGGGTGTGTTGAGCTTCCGCCGTGTGCCCGTCGTTATCGCGTCGCGATGTCTTTTTTTTTTTTTGTCAGTATTGTCGTTAAGAGAGAGAAAGGTAACTCGTAGGATAATGAGGGGTGTATTTCGTGTGTCGGACAGTTGTATACTTCGTGTTTATCGTCGTCGCAATCCGAGATTCGATTCGAGACTCGAGACTGCGGCACCACGTTTTGCCAACGCCTCCACATCGCAGTATCGGCGCTTCCTTTTCGACACCATGAGACTCCACTTAGCCCTCTCTGAGAATGCAGAAGAGGTTTCTAGGCGACACCACGTAGAGGTGGGAGCTCGTCGTCGCCCTTTCTTCTATATTACTGTTACCCTAAACTCGTTTAGAAGATCCTATGAAAAAGCTCACATCTGAGATAGCCTAAGAGCGTGGATTGGTAAGCAGAGGGGCCAAGAAGGAGACGAGTCAGAAATGGAACACCCAGAAAAGAGATAGAGGGACCGGAATCGGATGAGTTAGAGGAGTCAGAATTGGCTCCGGAGGGTGAGCACTGGGAATCTATCGTGAACAAGGTTCGAAATCAGCGACAGGAAAGGATGCAGCCCGGATTGGAGCAGAGCGCCGTTTTTGGAGCCGCGCGGCGAAAGTTCCGCTCAAAACTTCTTGGCATTCTTGGCAACTGGAGGGAGAGTCTTACATACAGTACCGGCCTTATAAAACATTCCGATCATCGTTCTCCAAGGGATTTCCTGAACTTCAATAAAAGTATAGCTACCTTTGAGATTGAAAGTATATTTGATACGGTTCTAGGAGGAAGAGAGGAGAAGGGGAGTACCAGGAAGGTAGTCAAGCTAAAGTAGATATACAGCTTCAATGAAGACTCCACTGCGCTGGGGCATTCGTCATCGCCACGCCAATCGTCCAAAGCTCGCCGCAGGAGTGTGTGTGTATGAAGCAGGCCAGAAGGCGAGCTAGAATGCTAGCTAAAGCGCAGTATAGCAGCGGCGAAATCTAAGGACGGCAAGGGAGAATATATAAGGAGATAGATGGTCAAGAGAGCGTAAAAAGAGGACTGTTAAGGACGATTTCCGGGACAGTATTCTGGTGGAAGATGATGAAGTCAGAAGCACGAAATATAGAAGATCATAGAAGGAAGCTTTTCGATAGAGGTCAATAGCGTTGGGGCTCAAGGTGATCGTCGCAGTTGGGTAAATCTGGGATGCAGGTCCAAGTGAACAGTCTCGAGACGGGAATGAAGTGGCCGACAGTTTTGTAAATCATGCGAGCAAGGAGAGAAAGAGAAAGGAAGGAGAAAGTAGAAAGATAATGAATTAAGACTGATGAAGACAGTGTTGAGGAAGACAGGAAGGATAGTTGAAAAGAGTCTGAATTAATATTAGATCTTTTTGCCGTTGTCGCCGCTTTTCTTAGTAGACACGCTCTCGAAAGCCAGCTCTGGAAGTCTGTGACTCAAATCGTTAGTGTAACTGCCGTAGATATATGCGGTACTTGCATACCTGCTTCCAGACGTCAAGCATACTTGAGGAGCAGTCCTCGTATTGCTTTTGATCCTCGGCGCTGAGAGTGGCCAAAGCTTGTTTCCACAAGTCTGGCTTAACGGCTTCCTTAGTCCGCATAGGAGTAGGCGTCGTGGAGGCCATAATAGCAGGGATGGGCACGAATGTACTTCACTTAAGTCAAGCATTAATATTGCGGTGTGGCCGCTTGAATTAACTCAAGCAACATTGGCGGAGGCGATATTGGCATCCGCCGAAAATGGAGGAGATAGCGGGGCTCAAATTGAAAGTGCAAGTTTTATCAGCCTTGTCGGCCATAGCGCTTAAGGGCAGCTATGATTGGCGCAGGTTGAAAAGCGTGACGTGGCAACAAGATGATCTGCGGTACGCGGGAAGGGTTCGTTTCAGCTGGAGCATACTACGCCGAGATCTATAATTGATAAACTATCTTGGGCCGTATGAACTCCTTATGATGATTCAGTATAAATTCAAAGGGGGGGAGTATAGAGGGTCACACGGAACTCGGCACAGTCCGCTCTAACTGTGCTACTTTCGAGGACGTAGTTCCACGCTTTCTCACTGCATTCATTATCCTTTGCCACTGCGGCATTGACCAAACGGATTTATCGTTCAAGGACTCTGCTTGGCTAGCCCCGAGTCGGCACAACCCTGAACAAGATAGACCTCTCTCAAACCATGCCCGTTCGCGATTTCGAAGACACGTTCAACTTAAATCGAGGAGTACTCAAAGACTGCAGAAGGCTTCCATGTCTAGTTCAATTTACACAGCGACCAATTCAATCCTCCTCCCATCCATAACCGTCTTTACCCTCGGCTTGTGTAGTACCTCCGTGATATTTCCCGAGAGGTGTGACCACATTGCATGGCTCCAAGAGTGCATCGAGGTCCTGGCGACTGTATTCGGTATCCGTATCGAGCAGTGCATCATCGGTTTCGAGTCTGAGTATCTCGGCTGGGGCCTGGCATCTAATCACAGAACGTGATAGAACGCTCGCTGATCGCAATAAGACCTCCGAATGTGACAGGATCGATTCCATTGTATTGAGTAAATTCTCTAAATCGGCTAGCGTCGTCGTTCTCAAGCTAGCGACGGTAACGTTAGCGGACAAGGGTTGAGCGAAATAGTACGGAAGCTTGAAGCAGGGTTCATTGCACTTACTTCTCATCAGATAGGCTCTTTGGCAATAGTAGCAAAACTCCTCTTCCGAAGCGCTTCACCATTGCAAACCAAGGCTTGCCATTCCTCCTCCAGTCTTGAACTTTTTTGTGAGCCGCTGCCCTCTGTCCTTTCTCGTGCATCTGTCGAATTTTCTCACTAGCGGTGACCGCGTTTTCTTCGTTCGTATGAGCTGTGTTCGGAAACATCAGGTCTACGATACGATATAGCACTCGTGATTTCAGTTGAGGGGACTGTTTTGAGGTGATATTGTGAGAGGATTCTCTCATCGTCTTAAGATCCCCTTGAAGGAAAGATAACGCATTAGCCTGCGCCACTTCGTAAAATTCGAAGAACTGGGACAGAGCGATTCGTTTACGGAATCTATACAGCTGCTCCCCTATTTCAGTTGCCTCCAGCTCGGTCCTGAGTATTGAGAGTGCTTGACCTGTTCGAATGGAGAAAAGATTATCGAGCGTACTGTTGGTGGGAAGCGCATCTGTCTCATGTTTGGGAACTAGCGAACCCTTACTGGAAGGAGAGCGTAGACGGAAAAGAGTGTGCTTCAAGTCCCTTAGAACTTCTACGCCGCCGATGAGGCTGAGCTTGCTGGCGAGACCAGGCGGTATACTAGAGACCTCCGCCGCTCCTTTATTGGACACGTAAGGCTGCACAAACGTAGAGTTTCCCTTTGGTTCTGAAAGTGGTATGGTATGGACCTCCGCTTGAGGGTTGGGAGCGGCAACCGCGTCCGAACATAGCTTCCTCTTCTTTTCGCGGCGACCAAAGTTGGCTGCTGAGGATCTGTCGATGGGAGCGTGATCCGGGGTGCATGAAGGCGACATCCTCTCGATCGCCGCAGGGGTGGTTCGAGGTATGGCGCTAGCTTCCACACTCTTTGCAAATCCTTGAGCAAGTCCTAGCGAAGATACCCATGTCGTCATCGATGAATCCTTCCTTCTCTGGCATGAACAAGTACTTTGTGACGTGGCCATCTCGCGACGTAATTGTTCGGAAGGAGAAGAGACATCCGTATTTTGGTTCATCATCTCCGAAATATTGTCATTATCCTCGATGTCACAGGAAGGGGAAGATTCTGGCAGCAGGCTTCCAGATTTCTAGTTTTCCGTCAGTGTTGCTTCGTATGTATGTGGAATATTGGGACAAGCGCACGATCTGAGGCGCTGGTGGCCAGGTTGTCGTGTCATCGGATCTATACTCGTAACGCTTACCGCCCAGGATAACTATCAAGGCAACGTCGGCCTCACACAGGATATGTAGTGCATGAGCCTTCTTGATCGCCCCCCGAGCTCTCTTGCGTAATTTCTCCCTCCTCTGCCTCGCTTCGTTATTAACAGCCATGTTCTCTTGGTTTCGATGAACATAAGATTTTTCAGCGGAGACTAGCGATGCTATTAGTGTGCTGGCTCAGTAGACTTTCATGAATCCCGGCGGCTCCATTGCAGCGTTGCACATGGTGGGGTGCGCGCACGGAGAGGGCAGTGTGATCGTGAGCAGCTGTATCAACGGGCTTAGCTTATTTCAGGGAACCATATTTGGATCAAGGATCCAAAAAAGGACCCCAGTCTATCTCAGGGTGTGTAGTCTTCCGGAGGGTTCCAAAGGTATGGACGAACACAGGGAAACCGAGGGTGTTCCCCCACCCTACCAATGCCAGAATCGGATCCTGAGAGCCAAAATTGGAGCACGATTGCCTGGATAAGGCTTAGAGGATATCGATAGGCAGTGGCGGTAGCTTACCAATTAATAGAGCCTTTTCACTCCATTGGCCAATGGGACTACAGTAGATGCTAGAGAGTAGACCAGAAGCGGATACTTGAGCCACAAATGGGTGCTCGAGCCAGAAGTGGATACACCGCAAGAGCAATAGTTGAACAATAGCACGAACGATGAAGATCAATCAAAAATAGATTATTCCACACAGTTTTATTCTCTTGGAGACGCATTTAGGGTCTAACCTGCATAGATCTAATCCACGACTTCCTTTTACAAGTTGGAGATGGCGGTATCCACCAGCATGTCCCAATCACATCCATGCTCAGATCACTGCGCCTGAATCTTGGCCTCAACGCAAGTAGAGGGCCGAGACCGACAATAGAACATAGACAGACGGACCGTCCCCGACAAAAATGGCCGGCCACTCAAAGATGAGGAAATTCAAAAAGGGAAGGAGCTCCGCTGCCAAAACCGGGCGAAGCGGTGCGAATGGCTCAACGAACTATCCGCCTTGATCCCGGAACTCTCGAAAGCACGAGACATGAAAGAATGCATGTTGGAGGTGCAGGGAATGTTATTGGGAAAGCTCGCGGCAGAAGAGAATCGCCTGAAGGGACTAACAGAGCCCCCAAGCCGGTCGATTGCAGACTTTGACGAACGAGTTAAAGAAGTGGAAGAGGTGATACAATCGATGCAGTATTGAGGACGTTGATCGAGCTTCGACCTTGGGAATGGAGTGTGAGAAGAGGAAAATTTCAGCTGTCGCGGAAGACTTCCCGAATGGATGGGTGGTTCAGATCTTTGGGCATGACGCTGCGAGACCGTAGGTCCTGCGTCGTCTTCCCTCGGAGGCTCCATGTAAGTCTGGTACTTGAAGTGGTGGGGTTGAACGGGCCGACGTGTTGTGGCACCCTAGATATTAGCCAGAGAGCTGTTTCTTTCATGCTATAAATGAGACATTTTACTCGATCGCTCGAGAAACACATACGGCTAGTTGTGGACCAGACACATTGTGTTAATAACAGCAGATGTATTTAAAAGGTGAACCATAGCAAAGGATGTTGGGGCATATAAACGAAACGTTCGTGGTCTACATGATTTGCTTCTTTCGTATGTGATCTTTCTTGGAGATGTCATCATTGGCAGCTCTCTTTCTTGTGTTACTCTCCAGTGGTCTGGCATTACCTCCCAATTCGGAAGCAGATGCAGCGAGATGTTGGTCAATGTGAATTTTTCCTGCTGGAAATACAAGGATGATATGTGAGCCATGAGCCATAGCAGCTTCAAAGCATTCTGAGGGGTGCAACGACCAAAGAGCTGTATCGAGGAGATATCGTCCCTCACTTGCGTGCTTATTTGCTATAAGCTCCACCGAAGAGAAAAGAGAGGGTCCAAAAGGATATTCTTCCATCGGAACCCAATCGTCTCCATCGCGATAGATGAATTTGAACCGTTCTTGAGCGAGTTCGTCCTTTTCTGTAGCTTCTATATGCGCTGAAGCTATTGCCCGGAGAGGAGTTTCCTCAGGCGGGGCCCGTTCATCGAGTGGGTCCTCTTCGAGCGGGACCTCGTCTGAATAATAACTTGACGAAATTATAGAAGGCGCCACAGAACCCCACTCTCCCTCGCCGTTATACGTCATCGGCTCGTCTATATCGTCCATTGATTGAGGTTCCTGATCTTCCTGAATGCTTTGTGAACGGGGTGGACTATCAAACAGATGGCTCGTGTCTCCCAGTTGTTCCATATAATTTTGCCATTCGCTTGTATCGCCTGAGTTTAAGTCTTCTTGCTCCTCATCGGTCTCCGCTTGCCTCTGATCTTGATCCTCACGCGTTTCTTCCGCGTTTGGTTGCTCTTGGAGTGCGTATGCTTGGTCTACGTATTCTTGCGTCGGTTCTCGGCCTTGCTCTTGATCATCATTTTCTCTTTCCTGGTCGTTCCTTTCGCGTTCCGAATAGGTCAGTAACAACCGATCCGTTGGAGGAGTCACCGACCGGTGTGGTTCTCCTGCCGGAGGGTTCGAAATGGCAGATTCGCTATCATGATCACCGAACACCCGTCTGCCGAAATAAGCCAGATACACAGACTTCCTGACGAAAACGGGCTGGATACTGCTCCCTTGGCTTCTGTCTGTGCTGTGCATGTTATCGAGGAAAAGAAACTCCCTGCTCTCCTCATAAGCGAGGTCATACGGACATGCACATCTTCTCTCCGGGCACTCTCCAGGTCCGTCCACTACAAAAGTAGGTTTCGGTGGCCTGGCCTGTGACCGCCCGTCTGCATGATTGGAATATTTCGCCTTCAAGTCGCTGATCTTCGCCGATTCGAATCCTAGCCGCTCCGCCAAGTCGGCAAGTCCATACAATGCGGATTTATTGGGGTCCTTCGTCGTCCGGATCATTCTCTCCGCCGGCTTAGGCTCTACCTTTATGGATCCCGGTGACAGCTCACGGAGATGTCGCATGACGTAGAGAAATACTTGTCGGTAGTGTAGAGCGACGCGGTAAATACTAGTCAAATAGTCGAAGGACGGCAAAGAAGTGTGAGCCCATCAGGTCCGGTTGTGACGCTCCTGTCTCGGGGTGATACCTTGTATCACAGGCTGACCCGGCCGTGCGATACCTTGGTTGTACGAACAGGTGCAATCACTTTACATGCTTCATGGGACTGGGATTTGACATATTTGACAAAGCCTGCCTCTGGCGCGTCTATGACGCAGGATAATTGCTGGATTCAAGTGAAATGGCTACCTCATGGTAGTCACATCACAGGTGGCGACCAAGATATCGATTCTGTTGATATGGAGACTTTATGCAGTACTACAGACAGTGTTCAAGAAAAGGACTTTTGAGGGCGGGTCAGCACTTAGTCAAAAAGCGCTTTCCGTTCAAAAAGGAGGGCATATGTTAGTGATTCACTATTTGGAGGGTCCTCACTGCCAATGAGAGGATCCAATTACTGATTCCATGTCTTACCAATCCCCCTCAATGATCTTGATCCTATCATCAGCTGCGTTGGCCTCTTCAACTTCATCATCAGTATCCCAACTGAGTTCACCCTCAAAGTAACAGGCGAGTCCTTCGCTTGATGTGTCCAAATTCCCGTAGAAGAGATTGCTTGGGTCGGAGGGATCGCTTGTGACTTACTCAGTTAGCTTTGTAATGCTACTTCAAACCAAAAACCTACGAGAAAGCTTGTTCATGACATCCGACAAGTCAACAGACTCAGCCTGCAGGGCCATGGGCACCGGATTTCTACTAAATAGCCGGAAAGCGGGCATAATGATCGCTTGATACCAATCTTCATGCGCAACAAAGTCATCCCATTCCCAATGACCGACTATTTCCCTTTCGGTGACCTGCCATAGGCAAACATAGTGACCGTTGTAGTATTTATTCGACTTTCTGTACGGATCAAGTATGTTATAGTGATCCATTTCGGCAGCGACATCGAGGATAGGTAAGCCTTTTCTCAAACGAGTATTAGGATCGATAGCGGTAAGAGTCTGATTACCTCTGTTTCGCTGGGCCCTCACATTCACCAGATCTTGAATTGCCGCTGGTGAGTTTGTGAATAGATGTACGGTGTTGGTGAGATCCAGTCACAGTGCTTGAGGTGCTTAGCTAATGAGATCTTCCGAGATTCGATAGTGTCGAGGCGTTGATGCGGCGCTCTTGCCATCATAGACTTATTCTCATCTGGTTGGCTCCCCGAACAGCGGTCCCAGATTCTTAGAAATGGCATCTCGAAGGTTTAGAAGCGATCAGTATGCCATGGATGCTGCTGCTCTTCTGTTGGAAACGAAGTCTTCAACGCAGGATTTAAAAGACTCAAAGCTGTGTGATCATCGAGGACGTATTTTTCGGCCATCATCGAAAGAGACTACGGTCACCTCTTCTGGTGGGTGTCGTAGCTACCTGTCTCGTTACCTTTTCAACAATCTGAGCTCTTGACAGCGTGACGCTGAGCCCCGTCGAGCGCGGGGAAAAACGCACGGCACTAAGGGTAAAGCCGATTCCGCAAGCGATGGTATGCGTCATTTGCAGAGGCACATAATTTGTCTACCCAGAAGTGCTGCTAGGTTGCAAGGGGGTCCAGATTTTCCTCCGCAGCGCTATGTGATTCACGTTGCTACACAAAGTTTAAAATTGGAGGAGGAGGATACAGTCCATGAGCGCTCCGATGTCTTTTCTATGACGATCCGCTCCGAGTGCAATTCAAAGCTGACAGTGGGCACGGAGACATAGAAGTGGAATGCTAGCAAATACAATAAACGAGTTGAGTTGCACAGGATAGAAAAGGCTCAACGCGGAGCATTCCGAAATGTGACATCTTAACTCATCTGATCAACCATCTGGTGAAGAACCCCAGAGCCTTCGCCTATGTACTGTTTCTTCCGCTGTTGCTCTTCACTGCTGCTCTGCCTCCGACCAACCAGCTCTTTGACGTACGGTAGTATTGCCAATGCTCCCTTTCACCGACTTCAACCCGTCTTTGTTGCCGATCTTCCGCCAAAAGTCATGAGATGTGACCTCAGCGATCTCTTGGACTTCTCTGTAGACCAACGCATTCTTCTCAACCAGCACGCAAGATAATTCGACGGACGATGAAGGGTGAGTCGCCCCTGATCCTTTAGCAGATGCGATGGTATTTATGCTTGGTCTTTTCAACCATACTCATAGTACCGCTTTCCTCTCTCTTCTGGCTTCGGCTCTCCACCATGTTGCGTTCGTCGTTGGGTCTGTATCTATTCAGCGCTCGACAGGCACCATAAGGACCTTATGTGCGAAGAATACCCGAAACTTTCTGCCTCCAGGCCCCCTTCTGTAATGTTTCCATGTTCGTTACAGAGCTTTATCCCTGCGCTGGTCTGGTATTGGGCTGGATTCGTCATGAACAGAGAGTCATAGATGATATCCATCTTGATCCACCTCCACTGATGAGTGTGTAACAGAAGAATTTATCGAATCCCCATGTGTGGGCTTCATGTGCAATCCATGCATGCAAGGAGGCAATTTACATGCATTTCCAGGACTGTCTTTTCAATCAAGTCTCCACGTAAGGAGACATGCGGGCATGCTGCACTATTCCGAGATTTCCTGTCCCTTGCCGATTGCATTTTCATTGAGATAAGGGCCCCTCTTACGCTGGAGAGATTGTCTTTGCTCAATGTCTGAGTACACCAGTTTCAAGCCTGATCGACTCCTTAGCAGGCTGGAATGCTTTGCGCATTGGCAGTCTCGTCAGCCACCGCCCGACGGTGCAGGTTCAGGTCATCCCTTGCACGGAATTGTCTCATCGTGGAGCCACAATTTGTGTGCTGTCCGCCCATCGGAGATTTTCACCCTTCCCGAGACATCATCTTATGCAACCAACCGTATTATTTCCGACAAGATCCGTTCTGATTGGAAGACCCGTAAGGTCGTCGGAACACATGCGAAAGGCTGTGCAAGGTCTTTGGCAGAGGAGTGGAAGGTTGTGGCCAGCGTAGTGGAATGGTTGATGCCTGGGAACTGTACGAGTGCTGCTTAACATGTGATACATACAGCAACTCATGAAGTCACGTACATGGAATCCTGAATGGCTGCGGTGCGGACGTCTACACTGCGCACGATGGTCGACGTACGAATTTCAATCCCGGAGATTACCGATGTGTGAATTTTGTATTTCTTGGCGGATCACGTGGAGTTTCGGTAACCAGAAGTGACAGATTATGCAATTCTAGCCCGAGATTCCATAAAGCAAGTACAATGGACTTATTCCCCTTGCATTCGCGATATCTCGCTTTTGATTTAGATATCGTTAGTTAAACAACACAATCGTTGCCTCAGCCGACATATCGCCTTGCACTTCATATGATCCTCTGGATCATGTGAACATGTCTGACGTGATACAAGAAATCCTCCAGGTCTGCGAAGTCCATGCACCGAAAGAGGTTCATGCTAAAAAAAATAGCAGAGCGCCGTGTTGTAGATGGCCCTCGACGCCATGCAGAGTCCCAAGTTACTTCGAGCTTTAATTCTGCCAGGTATTTGAGGCGACTTTGATTATCCGACTTAAGGAGTAACATCCATCCCTACGAAACGGGACGCACGGTGTAACGGGACGGTGTATAGTGCACCGTAGCGCTAAGTTAATTCGTAATAGTGCATGCTTGCACCGCCACACTGTGTCTGCAGACCCCAGTCACGTAACTTTTGTCTCGGTCTTTGCCGTACTGCCGGTGACAAAAACTTCAACGTCGGATTTCCCCAAAGTATCTCACTAACTCATATACAAATTTTTTAGTTTTAATTTTGCGTGACACTTTTTCCCTAAACTATTGCACGCTGCTTCCGCCTGCTCTTATGTCTAATAGTATATCGCGAGCCTCATTGTCTACCGTCAAAGTGCATGGTTGTTTTTACGCTCAAATCCGTTGTACGTTGTAAGCAGCTATCTTTCATAATAGACTCGCAAGTCATCTGGGTAAAGCATGCTTAAATTATATATCATGAACTCCGCTAAGTAGGTCAGGTGCAGTATAACGTCATTCTCATTCGACGATGATTCACAATACGCTTCCGCACATGCAAATCAATGCGAAAATGACGATAGTCACAACTAAGGTACAGATGACCTCCTCCATGCTAGTCCTTTTTAAGATTCTTTTTGCATTTCAACATCGCCGTGACAAGTGCCGTACGCGGTCCTGCTTCCGAGTACCACGTATGCCTAACCAAAGCCAGTCATATAATCATCATGACTCAGCTAGCCGATATAGTATTTAACACCAGACCATCTCCGTGGAGGTGGGCGGGGCTGGACGGTGATAGTTAGTTACCGCTACATTTCTACGAGAAAATATTCCTCAGTCTACCTCGAAAGGTGTCACTTCTTTGAGCAACTGCGCGCCAGTCCCACAGCCTGACCGTCTTGTCGCCCGAGCCCGACGCCACCAGCCGCCCGTCCGGGGAGAACGCCACGGCCCTGACACTGCTCCCGTGGCCCTCGAGCTTCTTGACCTCCGCCCCCGTCCCCGTCTCCCACAGCCTGACCGTCTTGTCGCCCGAGCCCGACGCCACCAGCCGCCCGTCCGGGGAGAACGCCACGCCGTTAACCGAGCTCCCGTGGCCCTCGAGCTTCTTGACCTCCGCCCCCGTCCCCGTCTCCCACAGCCTGACCGTCTTGTCGCCCGAGCCCGACGCCACCAGCCGCCCGTCCGGGGAGAACGCCACGGCGTTGACACTGCTCCCGTGGCCCTCGAGCTTCTTGACCTCCGCCCCCGTCCCCGTCTCCCACAGCCTGACCGTCTTGTCGCCCGAGCCCGACGCCACCAGCCGCCCGTCCGGGGAGAACGCCACGGCCCAGACCCAGTCCCCGTGGCCCTCGAGCTTCTTGACCTCCGCCCCCGTCCCCGTCTCCCACAGCCTGACCGTCTTGTCGCCCGAGCCCGACGCCACCAGCCGCCCGTCCGGGGAGAACGCCACGGCCCTGACACTGCTCCCGTGGCCCTCGAGCTTCTTGACCTCCGCCCCCGTCCCCGTCTCCCACAGCCTGACCGTCTTGTCGCCCGAGCCCGACGCCACCAGCCGCCCGTCCGGGGAGAACGCCACGGCCCAGACACTGCTCCCGTGGCCCTCGAGCTTCTTGACCTCCGCCCCCGTCCCCGTCTCCCACAGCCTGACCGTGTTGTCGTACGAGCCCGACGCCACCAGCCGCCCGTCCGGGGAGAACGCCACGCCCCAGACACTGCTCCCGTGGCCCTTGAGCCCTTTGACTTCCGACCAGTAGATCTGTGTTTGCGCATTTGAATTTAGTACTAAGGGAGCGGTAGGAACAATAGCATCCTGTCCATAGGGGATGATACCGTGATACCTGGAGGTCGCGTGGTCTGAATGCCAATCTTGAGCAATTCGTCCATCATGTGGCTCCGATTCTGAATGAAGTCGTGCAGTGAACCTCGAATCTTGTTCATAAGTACTCCATGAAGCGGAAGGTCCTAGATCGTTGCAGTTACGGGCACTAAGCGTCAAATCCTCTTGACAAATTGATAAAGCAGGTGACTCCGTTTTGGATAACGACTGTGTGCTTTGTGGTAGGTTTTCAATATTGAGACTTCTACGAGACTGTTAGTAATAACGTCCTGGACGCTCCCTCTAATACGGGGTCATTTCTCTACCGCTTAGTAAGACGATATCGTTCGGTCCAAGAGCCTTCAGGCCGATCCAAATTGGTGAACCAAGAGTGCTGTTGTAACAATTCCTTCGTCTCGGGACGGTCTTGAGGTTTTGGTGCCATACACATTTCTGTAAACTTACATCCTGACTCGCTTACTGACCTTGCACGTAGTGTATTTAGGGGGAAATCCAGCCTCCCTCTGGTGTATTGTCTTAGCTGTGTTGGGTTTCTGAAAAACGTCTCGCCTGTTAGTATTAAGAAGGTGATCACACCAGTAGACCAGATGTCGACCGCATGTGTATATGTACCATCATCTGTGTCGTCTAAATCACCTAACCCAAGCACCTCGGGGGCCGCAAATGCAGGAGTGCCAGTTTGTGTCCGTAGTGCCGTAAGCCCTTCTGTTGCTCGCTTGCTAATGCCAAAGTCTGCGATCTTGATCCACCACTTTGGCCCTTTCTCAACAACTAAGATGTTCTATGCTTACATGTCAGTCAACTATAGGTGAAGTCTGATTACAGTCTAAACTTACGGCTGGCTTCAGATCCCGATGGGCGAATCCCCTGTCGTGCATAAAGTTCAATCCTTCAACAATTTGATGAACAAGACATTGTCCCTCCTGCTCTGATAAAGGTGTGCCAAGGTACTGTTGCAGATCACCATGTTCGAGATACTCGAGAGTAATGAAGATCTTGTCGTCAGTGCTGTACCAACCAAAAGACTTTACAAAAGAATCCTCATACTGTATGCCCATCGACATTAGCAAGCTGCTATACGATAGGTGCTTGTCAGGCTTACTTTCGGCTGTGAGAAAAGAGCAATCGCTTCTAGCTCTCTGTTGTAATTGCCTCCTGTGCCCTTTTGAATCTCCTTCACGGCCCGGATCCTGCCCTGCTTATCGCCCTCAACGCACTGTTCTAAATAAACAGCACCAAAGCCACCTCTTCCCAGTTCTCTCTGTCTCGCCCAGTGCTCTTCCAGGCGGACCTTCCTTTGTCCGGGCCTTGAGGTATAGTATATGTGCTTGGTAAGCTGCGAGTCCGGAGACAGATGGGCATTGAGCTCTGTCACAGTTACCCAGTCTGACACAGGAGGCATTTGAGCAAGGTGTCTCCTACAGCTTTCGTGCTTAGTGCATCGGCTCACGCATTGAGCTAAAGACGCCAGGTGAGTATATGGAAGAGACTCATATTAAAGACGGCGTTCTTTCTTCACCGACCCCGCGTCAGCTCAGCCGCACTAGTCTAGCCTATCTCGGCTTAGCTCTATCCCCAACGACGCGTAGCGAAGCGTGCTGCACGATAAGATAGAAGCGAGCATCGATGACTTAACTGAGGTTGGGCAGCGTTGTTATACTGTCTCGCCGAATCACGCTGCTTCCTAGCAGTGGCTATGGAGGCCGCCGGACTTGCACTTACTATTGTTGCAACTGTCGACCTATGTCTGAAGTAATCCTGACGATGTGATTTCTTGCGTGACTTGGACCTACTGACACAGACTAGGTATGGCAACATCTTTGTCGACATTTGCGCAACTTTCAGAGACGCCGAGTCCCAAATCAACGAGCGAATCCTCCGCGTTAGGAGCTACTGGAAGCACACAAGCTTGCAACTGGACTTCCTCAAGCAAATATGGCAGAGCCTTGACGAGGAGCACCAAACAATCCAGAGCGAGATCCTTGATATGCTAGTCAATAAGCTAAAGGCTGCAATCTCGAAGCTTAGCAAACTGGAGAAACCTAAGAATCGGTCCCTACAAGACCAAGCGACGCAAGTGAAGAGATGGAAGTTTGTGTTTGTTAAAGAGAGTCTGGACAAAGTCATACAGGACTTAGCCCTATGGCAAGAATTGTTTGATCCATCTTGGTTCTTGATTATGAGGGTAGCAGACCCTGTCATTGACAAGGAGTTAACAGGACACAGATTGGGCAAACATGAATGTGAGGCCTCTATTAAGATCAATGCCAGTATCTTCAGGAATGCAGCTAGAGACGAGCCACTTCAGATGCAGTCTATCTTCCTTCCTGAGAACGGACTTAAGGATGCACAAATCCGCGCTATACCGCACTCATCTGCAAAGTATGTACAGAGGGCATGTTCAGAAAATTGGCTCATTGTGGACAACATACCATACGATGTGGGCGCAAACATCAGCCTTGTTAAGAAAGACATCAGGATTCTTGCCAAAAAGCTATCTTGTGGAGATCCATACAGATTTGGCGTACTTCACTGCCAAGGTGTAGTCGAAGTTGCAAAGGATAGCGGCAGGGGCACGTTGTCCTTCGACCTCGTGTTCAACATCCCGCAAGAGTTCTGCTACAAGCCGGAGACCCTTCGCAGCATTCTTGGATCCCGGATGAACCATACTCTGACTGAGCGCATTGTGCTTGCAAAACGAGTAGCAAGGTCTATAAGCTACATCCACACCCTTGGCTTTGTACACAAGAATGTCCGGCCTGAGACCATCCTTGGATTCATAAATCAGGATTCTAGACTTGGCCTATTCTCTCTTGTCGGGTTTGAGAAGTTGCGCATGGCAGATGGACGAACACTCCAGCGAGGAGACCTAGCGTGGGAAAAAAACCTCTACCGCCACCCAGGCCGTCAAGGTCTAAAACCGGAAGAGATATACACTATGCAACATGACATCTACAGCCTCGGTGTCTGTCTTCTGGAAATTGGGATTTGGAACTCGTTCGTTTCATATTCCCAAAGCGACACAGTTTCTACTCCCAATGGGGCACTTGGCCTTTATCTAGGAGGCCCTGAGTTCAGCACACCACTGCTGATGAAAGATCACTTGGTAGCTCTTGCAAAGAGCAAGCTACCTGAGTTGACAGGGGAGATCTACGGAGAAGTTGTAGTAAACTGTCTGACTTGTCTAGACAAGGACAATCCGGACTTTGGAGATGAGAGTGAATTTCAAGATAGTGATGGTGTGTTAGTTGGGGTGAGATACATTGAAAAGGTTTGCCACTTCCGCAGATGTATGGAACGCTATAAACTAATGTGATCATAGGTGCTCCTGAAGCTTAACAGCATACTTGTATAAGAGAACTTTACCTAGTGGTAGTCAGTTGGAACAACTCAATGGGATGCGCGCGCTACGAAGATCGAACATTTATACTGCTCAACGACTTTCTTAACTTGCAGAATGTGTGAGATACTTATCAAATATCAGTACATTCGTGCTTCTGGCGCTCTATACGGTGCCACACCGACTACGTAATCCCCTGTCCATGTATCGTCGTTTGACACAGCAGTGGTATCTTCAGTGCAGGACATCTTGACCGTACGTTCCTGCGCACCATCTTCCACCGTATCCCCTTGTCGCTTGCGCCGAGCGCTCTTTGGCTTACATCGTCCGGCAGCCTCTTTCTCAGCACGAGCCAAAGCCTTACGCGCACTAACAGCCTCTTCCTCGGCTCTCTTTATTCGTGCTGTCACAAGATCCTCATAGCTCATCACTTTCGCTCTTCCGAGCACTAAGGATTTGGTTGCTCGTCGGATCTTTGATTCATTGTTGGTTTTGAGCAGAAATTCAATTCGGTCCTCTTGGAGTACGTTTTTTGCATAGAACATTCCGGCAGCTTTAGTGAGCTTCTTCAGATGTCTTTCAAGATTGCGCTTGCTTGTTTCGTCAAGCGTCGAAGTATCGTGTTGTACAATCATACTTTGTAATGACATCAGCGCCTCAATCGACACCGGCGTCGATGGTGTGCCTGGCATCACATCTGGTATAGATATCGCTTTCCGTGGCTCGTTAGCAGTCTCGCTCGTAGGCTTCGGCATGTCACTGAGAACTCGATCGGGATGGAATGGGATAAGGCCAGCCTTGTTCCATGCTGCTGTGATATTGCTCTTGGAGAATGTGATCTCTCGTGCAGGACTGTACAAAGAGGTGAAATGCTGTTTGCCGATCGTGTTCACGCCTCCTCGTTCCAATCGCTCTACGTTGTCACGGTAGGCTGCCTTCAATGGCGAGAATATCGCAAGGTCACAAGGTTGCAGCTTATGCGAGGTGTGGGACGGGAGGCGACACAGGGTGATATTATTGGCAAAACAGAACTCTAGGATTTCGAGCGTTTCGTGTGTTCCAAACCCATCGCAGATTAGTACCCGTGGTTTGGAGCCAGCTCGTTCTCTGGTCTGCGGGTCAAATACAAGTCTCAGCCATTCTAAGCTGATCTTTGAGTCGGTATACCCAGACTCCGAGAATGCATAGTGCCATCCGGGAGTGGGGAATATGGTCCAATTGCTGCGATGAGTGGTGGCTGGCCAGATGATCAAAGGGTTCAAGTACCTACCATCAGCACTAATGCACTCGATAGCAGTCACAGTTTCGCGCTTGACACGGCCACCCCTATAATTTCGCGTGTCCTCCTTGCCTACGAGGACCTTTACAGAGCCGAGCATGGACAGCATGACCCCAGTTTCGTCCATGTTGTAGATGTTCTCAACGAGCACGTCGGGGCTTTGAATCACCTTGCCGATCACTTCAAACCAATGACAGATCTTTGAATAAATGTTCTTTTCGTGACGATCCCAATCAAGAGCCTTGACTCTTCTTGCTTGGAGTATCGGATGCCGTTTCTCCAAAGCCTTTGCCCAGTTCTTGCCTGGAGGGTTCGCCGGTCGACTGGGTGCAGGTCTGTAGCGTGTGGCACTAAACGCAATATATGGTATATACTTTATGCGTACAGGGTACCCTAGATCCGACATCTGCAAAAGAAAGTCCACTACGGCCTTTTCTTCGGCTGCCGTAAGGTACTGCTGGCTCTCGGCTTTGTCTTCGATCGATTGGCGACCACGCGAGCGGTAATACAGGGTTGAGCGGGGAACATCGCGATGATCGGCAAGGGCACGAAAGGATTGGGGCACGCCGGCGGGGACGCCTTGCCGGAGAGCGCAGCTTGCTCTATCCATGCTGTGTTCAGACCTTGAATTAGTGTAATGTAATTATATAATTGAAGGTAAGTTATTGTATGAAAATAAGTCAGCTGAAGGAACCTGTGAGTCACATCATCGAAACTTCTGGAAGCTGGAGCGTTACGCCACACATGTTTCAGTCTGTGGCATATCCGAAGTGCTTGGCAGGCAATTTACGGTCTAGTCTACGGCGCACCATATGTTTGTCCCGTTACACCGTGCGTCCCGTTTCGCAAGGAAGGATGTTAGTACAAGACGCTGGAAATGCAAGTTCACTGAATTCAATTCATGGTCAAAATATGAAAGTTTAGCACTAGCCAACAGTCTTGGCCTTGATACTGTCCCTTGCCTTCTCGAGTATTCTCGTCATCTCGGAGTAAAGCTCTCGGTGCTCGCTGAACCACCTACTGCCTCCTACAAATACCACTTTATGCAGTTCCTTCAGACAAGGAATCAACGGCTTGCAGTGATCAGTAAAGTAATCATCCACCGTGTTAAAAATGCCCTTCGATATTTGACCTGTCTTTTCTCTTGCGAGTTTCGTAATGGACAAATAATTCCAGTCCTCAAAGTCTGATTCTCTCCTTTTTTTTTCGCGCCCGTCCCAATGGATGCAGATCCAGAAAAGCACCCAGAAGAATGACTCTAGGTCGTGCATAAAGCTGTGAGGCTCGCCAAGCAGAGCACCAATCGCCATGAACACCTTGGTTCCCGTCTTGCTCGGTGCACCAGACGCTCGATCATTGTTGGTCTTGATGGCAAGATCGTAATCGATGAGGAAGCCGTCATCTTCATCCTCTGTGAGCATGATGTTGCCAATCGATATGTCACGATGGAGGATTCCAGCGTTCAGTGAAGACTCATGCCCTAAAAAGAAGGTCAGCAATGCTCTCGATGTTCATGATGAACTTCTCGCCTTTGATAGCTCCAATCAATCCGTTGATGAGAGCCACCGGAGACGATGCATTGTAAATGGGCTTGCCGGGATCCCGGGTGATGATAAGTCGATGGACTCGATTGTGAATCGGCGACCCTGAATTTCGTGATTCAAAGCTCGAGCAGGATCTCTTAATACGAGCTGGTGGCGTCATCTGGGCTGTACTTGACGATCGCTTCCGTGAAAGGTTTGGGCTTTGAGTTCGGCCTGCCACAGCTTTTCCAGGAGATTCGGAGGCTGAAGCTGATACTTCAGGCTCGTAGAGGAGTCTCTGCTTAAACCTCGTTCGACCGCATGTTTTCATCAATCCTCTTCGCACATTCTCGATGGTATCGTCGTTCTTTCCGTCAACCTGGACCGTCTCGTGATGATAGTACCGGGCAATATTCCTCGCGCCTTTGTCCGTTGCTTCTTTGATCAGCTCCCCCTCTTCCGGTCGTTCCTCATACTGCCATGAATCTTTGATAACGAGGGGCTCCTTCGACTGGCCTTTATCGAAATATGCCCGCCAACACGTCGTGGCGCGGCCAACAACCACCGCTTGCTTTCTAATCTCCTTGGTAAGAATGAGCCGTTCCACCTGGTCGTCTCGGGTGATATCCACGTAACGCTGGCCATCGGATTGCTGAATTGTCGGGTCGAGGCCGAGCTGCTTATTGTTCATCAGATGATAGCCAAGCATGACATGAACGAGTTTGAGCCCCTCCTGGTTGATATCGAAGGAGGAAGATCCAGAGCTGCCTGATCGATCGAAGTGCCATAAGCGCATCCTCGATCCACAGAGGGTAAATCCAAGCACGAACCTCCGGTCTTGCGTGCGGAAAACCTCTCGAGCGTATGTGGCGAGGTCGAGCCACGCAGGCTCCTGCCCGTCCTCGATGGGATTGCTCTTCAATTCACCAGCCACGAGGATCTGAGCCCAGTTGGAGTTTGGTCTGGTCTTTTCACCCACTCTATCATCTTTATGCGTATGACGTCCCATAATACCAACGTCCATCTTCCTTTTAATTGGCGATCCATCCAGGTATGTGCTTGGTCCTTTGTAGATCTGCCGGGAAATAGCAGGATGAACGCCATTCGTCAATACCACGAAACGCTTCATGAGGTCTTGCAGCCACTCCAGAACGAGGTCCTCCTTGGCACTCGGAGGCCACTCGGTCCAACCGCTGCCTTGAGTGTAGAGCCGGGTATCTTCCTCTTGACATCGATCGAACACCATCTCTGCTAGCTCGTCGAGCCGGGGGATATGTCCGAAGACGGCGGGGATGAAGTCAGGGACATCGATTCGAAGGGTTGGGAGGAGTTCTTCTCTCAGCACATCATCGACCTGCCTCCTGTGCTCGGATGCGTCTGCAAAGCTGCCCGTGTTGAACGACCAAGGTGTCTGGTGGAACGAGGATGTAAATGATGGGTAAGATTGGGGGGGGGTGATTGGTTGCGGTAGTTGTAGTGGTCTGGTGCGCGCGATTAGGTCCAACACAGCTGTCCATATGTCCGCGTCGCTGTCCTGAGGAGCGTTACCGCTCTTCGAAGTGAGCACAAACTTTAGAAGCGGTGCGACATGTTTGGCTTCTTCTTGGCCTGCGGAGAGGCGAGCGTAGAAGGACGCAATATCACCACTGAGAGGGCCATTCCCAATCCGTGAGCGTATGGTTCGAGCAGCTGGCTGACTCAGAAATGCCAGGATAAGGTCAAATATGACATCCTTCTCGCCTGTCTCCGATTAGCAACCTCGTGAATCCATGGATAGTCCCCTCACCTGTATCAGAGGCTTCGGACGTGAGCTGGTCAACAATCTCTGTCAAGTTCACATCTTCGCTTTTGAGGTATTTTGAGTTGAATGTCGTACGAAAAGTTTCGA
This sequence comes from Evernia prunastri, assembly GCA_003184365.1. Lineage (NCBI taxonomy): Eukaryota > Fungi > Ascomycota > Lecanoromycetes > Lecanorales > Parmeliaceae > Evernia > Evernia prunastri. The sequence continues at coordinate 11,357 of NKYR01000192.1, read as the reverse complement.
GCCCCTTTCTCAGAGGATGAGTTCTGATCGCTTTCAGCTCATTCTGGGAGAGCCCAGCCATATTCTAGCAAGGTGCTGTTGCAACGAGGATGACAATGTTGCGACGCAACAATTTGAAGGGTTCTTGGCGGACCAATTAGTCAGCAGAAGCTAACTCTGTGTGTGTCGGGCAATTAGAAGGTATCACATATCCGCGGGTGGTACTATTGCTACAGTACCCCGCGTCGCTAGACGCAAAAGCCGGTTTTAAAAGGCCACCTGACGTAAAGCCCTAGTGGGAGTTTGCCTAATGATTCGGGCGCCATTGCCTTTGACTCAACCCACATCTAAGATGGTTTGCGCCTCAAATCATTAAAAGGACGCAAACCACTCCGACTTCAGCTCGACTAAACCATAATGAATTGTGGGAACTTCATTTCCACGATCAGATCGAGTGATCAGCCGATCAGTTTCACAGTTAGAGCAGGTCGCATGCCATTTCCAAGCGGCGAAGCAGGCGGAATGCTGTTGCCTGAAACCTGAAACCCTAGTGCATACATGGCAGGCTGACATAGTTCTTGGCCGTATAATGGGTTGGTAATCACAGATTATTGGGTAAGTACTCAGCTCAGAGGGACTTGGCAGCTGTCGGACTTGCTTCATCTCCCCACGATGCTGCTGCTGCTCGAAGGGTGTTGCCGTATTCTCCGCCTTAGTAATAGTAGGTAGTTGTGATAGGTGTGGAATGATTTTCGGCTAAATACATTAGTCCCGGGACTGTAGAATATTCTAGCAGCGGACTGTTCCGTAGAATAGGATACATGGGCGACTGCGGCCGACTGAAACCAAGCGGGCGAAGCTCTCGATGCCCCAAATTAGCCCAGCTGCCTGCTTTATTTACTCTGCATCTTGTATGTTTCGGTCAGAATGGATGAGCCATTGAAACTGTTGACTTTCGGTGTGTAACTGCGCATTGTTTTGATTTTCCGTGTTGACTAGCTTGTAGCGACGTTATAGTGTAATAGCTGTTCTTGTGAATCTCTCATTCACCGATTCTAGATCACCTACATTTGTGGCCATTCTATACACCAACCCTTCTGTGCCCTGATTTTCTTTCCCACAAGCCATAAACATTTTCTATCTACTATGCAAAGGTGCTGCTTTTTGAGTCGAGCATCGACCTTTGTTCCACGCCGCACTGTGTAATGCTACCCAATCCATCCGTCTTAAAGCTATTCGCCGCAGTGTTTCAGCTGAATAAATGTTCAAATGACGGGCACGGCTTGTGACTATTCCGCCAGAACTCGGATCAAGATTGATATCGTGATTCATAAATAGAGTGAATAGGTCAAGGCAGCACTTGAGAATGGAAATCACAGTGCGAAGGACCAATGGGTGTCCGAGCTGACCTGGAATGTTCATTGCTACCTATAATTGCTACGAGTTCCTTATCCAAAAAAAAGCCCTAGCCAGCCAGGGTCTTATAAATCCAACGCTAGCTTCTTCAAGCACTAGCTGCCTGAACCGAATCCCAAGTGTTCATCATCTTTGTTACTTCTGCACTGTTATAATCTTTCTTTGGGCCATAAAACAGCTCGTACTTGGCAAGCCACGTTTCGAAGTTCAATGGCGGCGCGCCGGTAGCCTTCGCAGTGCCAACCTCTGATCCTGTCGGGGCTTGAGCGGTCGTCGGTATCGAACTAACCGCCTTAGGCTGAGTATTCTTCTTCCCACTCTTCGTTGCGCTTGCCGGTTTGGCAGATTTGAGGGACGACTGTTTCATCTGAGAAGGTTTCTTTGACTGAGATGATGTCTTCGGCTGCCTCGATGCTGAGGGTGGGTTGACAAATTCCACGGTTTTGCTTCTGGTCTCTTCCACAGCTGATCCCTCTTCAGCCTCTGATTCTCCTTCGACCTCGGAACCCTCTTCTAACTCCGATTGATTCTCCACCTTCATTGACAACTGATCAGGAGGAGCTGGTGTCATAGTGGTATCCCTTCCTTTCGAACGGCCGTCTAGCCAGCTATCATGCTTTCCTTCGCAGTACTGCGCCTGGGCAAAAAGCATCCTGTCCGCTTCTCCCTTCTTTCCCCTGATTGGACAGACGCGTCTTGCAGTGGCCCGAGTCTCCCAACTCCTTGGCTTGGGATCGTCTTTCGTGCCGTCTATGTTCTTCCATTGTATCAAGACTTGAGTTTCACCATATCTCTTCCCGGGATTATTCGCGTACCACGCCGGATCGATTGTGTCCAGGGGAAAGGTCTCATCTCTAGGCTTATAGGCCACAGCAACAATACCGTCGACGTTCTTGTAATCGTAACTCCACGTCCTATTGGATTTTCGCTCGCCGATCCTGTAGCCCGGCTCTAGGATGTCAGGGACATCCGTGTATTCGAAGCTCTCCGTGGCACTTTCGATCCTAAACGAAGGGTGGCTTTTCGGCCCATATCTCACGATAACCGTATCCCCACGACGGATGCCACCACGTTTCCATGCCACCACCACGGATTCTGTTATCGGCTTCCCCGTTCTTTTCTTATACTCGGAGATTGTCATAACGGGTACTTCCTCATTGTCGCTTGAAGGTGGATTGTCACTGTTATTATCATTGTTTATTGCAGTGTCGCCGTTGTTCTCCTTGTTCATGTTGTCATCGTCGCCTCCTCCCTGACTGATATCGTTGCGACTGGGATCTTGTTGAGCAGTAGCAGATACGGGTTCCTCATCCACGTTCATGGGTGTCATGTCATCCAGTCTCTTCTCTTCCGCCTCTAGAGCCACTCTTTCTTTCTCAACATCGTTGAATTCGATTTCCATGGCCTCGACTTCATTTTGTTTGTCGGGATTTTTCTGTACCTCTTGCTGAAGGGCCTCGAGTTTTTGCTTCTTTGCATTCTTGAGTTTTATCGACTCAAGTTTCTTTTTACGTACGTCTTTCTTCTGCTGCTCGAGTGTATCGAGTTCATGCTTGCTGATCTTTGCCGAAGGGACTGCCTTCTTCTGCTGCTCGAGTGTATTGAGTTCATGCTTGCTGATCTTTGCCGTGGAAGGAGCCATCAAGAGAGGAACTACGCTGATTTTCCAGTCGTAGAAGATAGCGATGATAGAGATGTCTTTTCTGGTAAAACGAAACAAGAATAATGACAGCTCATTATATAAAGAGATTCTTGTAATAGGCTATGAACGGAGCCGAAAGTAATGCACAGACAGGAGTCCGATTGGGGTTTGAGATCCACATTTGAAATGTATCAGTATTTGACACAATGTTCTCTTTTTCTTTATTGAACACGGCTGTGAGCCAATTTTGGAATCATGAGGAACGACTCACAAGTATTTCGTCGAGCGCTTCAGCGCATCTTCTCAGCCTCAAAATACGTCTAAATTTTGATCGCTACTTCGAACTAGTACTCACATCATCAAACCTGCATCTTGTCGTACCAGACTATCCTGAAGGCGCCCCATCGCCGCGGCTTTTCCAAGGCTACAGTATGCAGCTCGCAGCGTTGGGGCTGATCGCATTGAAACTCCAGCTCTGCCTTGCGAGCTATGCACACGCGCATTCACACGCACACATACCACGACATGGACACACTCAAGATTGCGCGCTATCATCAGATGTGGGTTGTACATCAAAAGCGGCATTCACGCGAACGACCACATCTCTACTTTTCATTGAAGCGGACATGAATATCCTATATCCAGAACTGTATACTACGACGAGTGCGACATATCATGGTATGGAGACCGCGTTGGCAAAGCAGTTTGGTGCGGGGTTCCAGCCTACGAACGTCCGTCCTCATCATTATCTCCAGACTCGACCTAGTCAAGGATGGATAGCTGGGACACAAATCAATTCCTCTTGGGGATTGGGGAACCATTCTTCTCCTGTTCACCATCCAATGTTCAACGTCACTGCCACTCCAGTTGTTCACGGCTCTTTGAAGCCATCAATCTCTACAGCCCCTACTGGAGGAACGGCGGGAAATCTTCACACTTTTTCAAATTCAGGGTCCCACGGAAAGCAACGCGCTTCCAGCTTTGTCGTGGTCATGGTTATATTAAGTCTGGCGGGCGCTAGTGGCAAAGTATGAGAGTATCGGTGATATGAATGGGTTTGTGGGTAGTGCCGCGGGGCGGCAGCTGGCGTGCTCAAATAGTGTTTACAGCATAGTGTAGATAGAGTGAGAAATATATTTTCTACAACGAAAGGGGCCAGCCCTAGCACACACAGGATAACGACAGTCCATTAACAGCTCCAGTCGCCCGTCGTTTTCATCGGTCCGAAGCCCCCTGAAGACTGCCTCTCCCTCTCCTTCGCCAAAGTGATCTTCAACTCATCTCGCTCGATTCGAAGCAGATCTCTCTCGATCTTGACGTCTGCGTAATCAAGCTTCTTCTGCTGCCGCTTTTGATCCTCAGGAAGATCAGACTTGTCGATGGTTAAGTAGTACAGTGATTGACCGAGCATCCTCGTTGTGGAGAGGATGTGATCTAGCCGACCATCCGCCTGTTGAACAGAGATCCTTTGCTGCTCGAGACGGACTTGCATATTTTGACAGTCTTGGACGGCTAGACCGAGGTTGGTTTGCACTTGCTTGAAAGCCTTCTCCAACCCTCGATAGGCGGCGTCCCCTCTGCGACGGTGCTCAGCTGTGACGTTGTACTCTTGAGTGAGGTCGATGTTTTGCTGACTTAATTTGTCGTACTTCTGACCCAGCTGATGCAGAGCATGCTGGCCCATATCGCGTTGTATGGCAGTGTCTCGGAGTTGCTGCGTGATGGTTTCGATCTTGGCGTGACAGAGTGCGCCTGGAGGGCAAGGGTTCATGATTCTACGGTTGGCAGCGGAGAACGGACGAGGATGCTATCATATCAGCCAGGGCGTTTTCCAAGTGACACCGTGAGTTACCTTAATCTTAGACGATCCGCGTTGCGGTTTGTCGGCCATTACTTTCTGCTGTTTATCGGGGGAAGACACCTGGACCTCGATACTTTATGCATCGAGGGATATGTCTCAGGCGCTGTCCTGATATCAAATAAAGAGACGGTTCGTGATCGACGTCGGGAGCTAGACACGACGGCCCCCAGATATTAGCGTGAAACATCCCCCAGGTGCTGTGTCAAAGTCTTGCTACAGCGCCACCTTCAGCTGGTGCGCGGGAAAGCTTCAGCGCTAGTGTACGAGATCCATGCTTATTCGGGGGCTGTCAACATCACTCCATGGTGACAAGTTTCAAGATTGACTGAGATCTTCATTGGTTATGTACATTGTTCTAGGAGCTTGCTGAACTCCGGAACATTGGGGATGATCACCTTTCGCCGCCCTGAATTTGGAGCCGACGACATGTCTAAGCAATTCTTCTCTTGCCCATCATCCATGTAGCCCTCGGTAACCAAATTGCAAGTCTTCCGCCCAAATCCTGCAGAGGTATTATGCTGTTCGTAGAGCTGGCAATCCCCTTCGATATCAGCAGACCAGCCTGAGCGCCCGAGCTCATGGCTTGCTCCATCCTTGGGACCAATATCGCCACTCTTGAAAGCACGAAGGAGTGCCATTGCTTCGAGATCTGGGTTGGAGGACTCGTCAATACGTGGGCTCGGAGGTTGATTTCGCTCGGCATTGCTCCCTTCTCCCAAGGTCTCGTGATAGGTGTTGGGAGACTTGGACTGTTGTGCATTGCGTCGGGGGCAACGGATGTTGCGGAAGCTCGACGGATCTTGGCGCTCTGTGAGTGGGTAGTTCGTTTCCTGGACCTCGCTGCTTAGATACAATATACATCGTTCGGGGAGGAGACCAAACCACATCGTGTTCATTGGGCGGCCACCCTTGCCGGTCTGTAGACTTGTAGGTGAAGTACCGCCCTCGCCTGCGCATCACGACATACAGCTCTGTATTTGTCTTCACTGCTAGCTCGTTGGCCTTCTTGAATAAGCTGCGACGTCGTTTGCTGAACATGACATTCTCTCTCCGCGCTGGCCATGGTACTATTTTCCTGCTTGTCGAGGCCATGTTTGAACGAGGTCCAAATCCGCTCTTTCTTTCTGCGCTCTGGGCTGTTTTGTAATCATTTCTGACGTGCGAAAACCTGGCGGAGCGATAGGATTCCAAAGAACCATTTCTGGCACACCTAAGCACCATTTTTGCACAACACCCTGGTTGGATATTAAATTTTTCGTGGATGGAACCCTACCTCATGCACTTGTGTTTTCGCCCCAACAATTCATTGATCATCGTCTGAAACCTGCCGCAGTGATGGACGTAACTCAAATCTACGCAGTCGTGGCCGGGAGCCTGTTTGCCGCTTTGACCACAATCAACTTTTGTATTCATCTGGGGACAGTATTACAAACCTGCACGGTCTGGATTCTGCGGCATATTGTATACCCCTTCTTCCTGCGACGCCACCGTCTGATTGGGCCGTGGTCTCGCAGAGGTCTTATCCTCCGCTCTATTTACCTACTCACCAATATTTTCTGCAGCTCCTATCGGACACAATCGATAGTGGAGGCAGGCAATCGCACTGGCATCCTGTCACTGATCAATCTAATGCCTGTATTCTTCGGCCCGCACCTCGACTTTTTAGCTGGACTTATGGGCGTCTCCTTGCATAACCTACACACCGTTCACGGATCTGCGGCCGTTGTGTCGGTTTTGTTGAGTGCTGCTCATGCACTGTTCAGCGTATACGGAGGTCAATGGAACACACTCGCATGGTCTCCTCATCTGTACGGACTTATTGTAAGCATGCTCCAGACCTCACCCCCAAGCCATACTAAGCACGATCAGGGCGTCTCATCGTTGGCTTTGCTGTTCTTTTCCTTCGCGCACTGCATCCGTCGACCGTCCTACGAGCTATTCCTGCGAGGTCATCAAGCTTGTGCGGCACTCTGCGCTTATGCAATGTGGCGTCATATTCCCTCCAAATTGGTTTTCCCTGGGTTGTGCATATACATTGCATCCGGAATCTTTGTCGTGACCACTCTTCTCGAACTCCTGTGGATATTTTATCGAAACTTTACCTTCCATCGCGGCTTTTCTCGAGCTAAGCTCGACGTTGTCCTTGATGCCATCAGGGTCGAAATACGAGTTCGAAGGCCTTGGAATATTCGAGCCGGGCAGTACATCAATATTTGGCTTCCTGGGGTTGGCTACCGTGCAGTTTTAGAGAGTCATCCTTTCATGATAATATCATCGGTGGTGGATACGTCATGGAAACCAAAGTTGACAACAATCCACTTGCTCGTCGAGCCTCGAGATGGATTTACACATCGGCTCCTCCGCTACGCAAAGAGTTCCTCAGCGGAGACAAAGCATCTCGTGCTTTACACCGGACCACACGGGTCACCGACGTCGATGAAAGAGTATGGGACCGTGCTTTTGATAGCGACTGGGTTCGGTATCGCTGCAGTATTACCCCACTTGAAGGAGCTTCTCGATGGATACGAAAGATGCGAAGTCATGACAAGAAGGATTCATTTAGTGTGGCAGCTCAAGGATGAAGGTACGCGACTTTATCTACGATGGAACGAAGGCTGATGATGGTTCCAGGTGATGAGCTGGTCGTAAAAGATCTGATCGACGATGCACTCCTCACGGATCATTCCAAATGGGTGATTTCTTTCTTTCCTCAATAACGATTTTATATCATACTCAAGCTTCGTTAGGTCTTGAGTGTATCTATCTGGTACGAGCGGAAGTTGGTGGGGCGTCAAAGTGAAGGGCAGCATGGGCGTGTTTTCTATCTCGATGGTCGTTTTGATCCAGGTGATATTCTGAGGCGCGAAATCCGTGGCGAACATGAGACATACTCCGATGGCAAGATACATTCATTGAGTGGGAGAGAGACTGGTGCTATACTTGTTGCAGGTAGGGCTAATACTCATCAGACTAAAATATCGCTGACTATAATAGTTTCCGCGCAAGCTGATCTCCGGGATGAGATTCGGACACTGGTGCAGGACAACGTGAATCATAATGTTCGGTTTTTGGAACTGGAGTACCAGCCTTGACGGTGGTGCTGTTCCTGTTGTTTAATTTTTTTAGTGTAGAATAAGGGCAGGACCTAATTCAATACCTTAAGATAGTACTGCAGCCCTTCGTAGTCAGCAAGGGTATTTTGATTGATTGATTGATTGATTATATCATACTACCCTGAAGTCTTGCCTGATTGGCCGACTATGCGAGATCATGTAATCTATCTATCAAATGCTCTGAATCCTGAATCATTGAAAGAGGCTAACATCCATCCCTACGAAACGGGACGCACCNCGTGGCCCTCGAGCTTCTTAACCTCCGCCCCCGTCCCCGTCTTCCACAGCCTGACCGTCTTGTCGTACGAGCCCGACGCCACCAGCCGCCCGTCCGGGGAGAACGCCACGCCGTTAACCCAGCTCTCGTAGCCCTCGAGCTTCTTGACCTCCGCCCCCGTCCCCGTCTCCCACAGCCTGACCGTCTTGTCGCCGGAGCCCGACGCCACCAGCCGCCCGTCCGGGGAGAACGCCACGCCGTTAACCCAGCTCTCGTAGCCCTCGAGCTTCTTGACCTCCGCCCCC
>NKYR01000191.1:221-54076 GCA_003184365.1 Evernia prunastri | reverse complement strand
GGAGAGGTGGGAGTAGGGTTGGTGGGTGGAGGGGGTGGGAGGTGGGGCGATGGGTGGATGAGCGAGAAAAGTTTGGGGGGAGTTGCATGCTGACGTTATGTTTATGATCCTTGTGAACCTTCTTAAGACATTTGTTCCAAAATGCTCGGTTGAGTCCCTTTCTTGATAATTTCTTGCTTGCTATCTATGCAAAAACATGAGATGCTAAACCATTGGCTTGATGTCGCCATTCAAGCCGCTTAACATGAAATCAAAACCTGGACTCCGGGATATCTCGTAATCACAATGGAGCAACCAAGAGCTCCTTCAATGCACCGTGACCGCACCCGGCTGCTGATGGAGAGCCTGCTGCTTCCCAGCACTCGACCCCTCGGCATGCTCACCCTCACCCATCTCCATATCCTCATCCGCATCACCCTCTTCTTCCTCCTCCTCGGCATCTTCATCATCGCTGCCACTGCTCTCGGCTTCGAGGTCCTCACTGCCAGCGTCCGAGTCATCGTCCTCTTTCTCCTTGGCGCCAGCAGTGTCGTCTGCCCCGGCCATCTCCTCGTCCTCGCCCTTTTCGGCTTCGGCGGCCGCTAATTCGGCCTTGAGACCTTCCTCGAGCTCTACTTCTTCGGCGCCGTAGTTGACGCCGTCGTCTTCGACTATGTCGGCTTCAGGCTGTTCGGGCGGGAACTCGGCGGGGGCTGAATCTTCGGTATCCCTGGACGTTGTGAGCATTTCTGATTCATTCGTTTATGTGAAGGCGCGGGGTTATATACCATTTGATTGCGAATCTCGTCACGCGGGGTTTCTCTGCGAGCACGTTCCTCCTCACGCGGTCGATGTCTGGCTTGGTGGGGGGCTCAGCGTTCAGCTCTTCGGAATCGTATTCATTGTTGACGTAGTAGCCCACTCGGACAAATTCCCGGCCGTCGTAGCTGCAGGTGAGGAGGATGACTGTGACGCCTAGGATTTCGGAGGTGGGGATACGCCGGAGGTTCGGGGGGTCGGCTTCGAATATGAACTTGTTGACACCCACGGGGATGGGCCCGACGAGCAGCGAGTCGAGCTCCTGGTCATGCTCCGACCTAATGATGTCAGCCGGTGCCTTGGGATTATGAGGACGGGGTAGAGAGCTTACGAGGTAGCGGATCCCACGTAAGTGAGCTTCCACTCTAAGTCTATGAAGCAGTCAGCTGTCTGCTCCCTGTGCTTCAGGAGGCGGGAATGAATTGCACCTTTCTGTAGCTGCTCCAAACATTCGAATGTAATCTCAAAGTGATAAGAGTCACCGAACTTGGCCGGGTTGTTGAGGACTTTGACGCCCAGGAGTGAGACAACAGACATCTTGAGAGTGGGGACTGTAGAGATGCAATTAATGCGACTGAATTGATGTAAGCCGATGTTCGAATGATCTGGGGTAGCGACACGGATTGTCGATTTCCTGGGATGCGAAGAAGAGATGTTCTATGAAGAAGAGTGATGTGAGCAGGAAGTTGCTTATAGATTAATAGAGTAAGGTATAGCTCGACCGTCGCGCCTACGCGTTGGACGTGTTTTATAGGGCCACATTAGCACGCTGCAAGTTCTTCATAAAAACCATACGATACGTCCCTCCTACAGTACGAACGTAACTCTTATCCTACATTATGTTTACAGTTGGCTATAGGCGCGACTATATGTGGCCACTGTAAAGATATTTTACTCAACCCTCATAGTAAGTACTTTATCTCATAGCATCGCGGCTCGCCAAGCCAATTGCACCCAAGGGGGTTAAGCGCTAAGCACAAGGCTGAGCTGTAGGCTGGCTCGGCTGAAAACGTAGTTCCGATCCTTCAACTTCTTTCTCTTCACTTCCTACGTTCCGACAAGTCCTCTTTCCTCAATTCATCCTTCATCCCTTCCTTTTTAGCTTAGAGTAAGTCTTTGTCGCAGAGATCTAGCCTCCTCGGACGAGTCCCATACATCTTGACACAGTCGCAAAGTTTCAGTCAGCTGCTGGCGGAGCAGCGGAGGTGTGCAGTCATGGCGGACGCAGAGGCTGCGTTCCTGAGCTCGATGATGGCAGCAAACGACTCTTCAGGAGAGTACCAGATGGATGGTGATGCTAGTGGACAGCGAGCAGAGTCAATCTCTTCTGATGAATATGATCCATCGCAAACAGTGCAAACAGAGACTCTTCCAGCTTCCACCGTCCCGTCCACTTCTAATAAACCCCCTTTGCATGAATCGTTGTCCACTGCTTCCGATACCCCTTTGAAACCCACGTCCACAACTGCAGCTCCCACTCTGAGGGAGGCCTCTGCCTCTCTTTCCAGGTCGATGTCCCGCGCCTCTTCGGAAACTTCTGACAGCATCGCCATCACTACCAATCAGCAAGAGCCTAGCAAACCCCTTCCAACTAAGTCGGCTCAGGGTGGAGACGAAGCGAAGATGGGGGAAGATACTTCCATGGGCCAAGGGGGTTCTTCGTCACTGCTTCCAGTGTCTGATTCTGCTATGAACGTTTCCACGAATCATGTTTCTGCAGATAATGTACCAATACAAAATGGCGTTCAAGAACAAAAGCATTCAGAAAATGTTCAGAATGGCGTTACTGATACCGTTCCTAATCTCGCTGCTGTTATACCTGACACAGGAGCTTCTTCCCACAGTGACTCCACGGTCAAGCCTTCAGCAACGCTGCCAGCCCCCTCTGCGGTAGACACCCGGCCTTCAACGAGAGAGAAAGCTGCTACTCCTATCTCAGCTGCCCCTAAAGCCCGACTCCCTCATGACAAGATTGGCATCCTAGAAGACAGGATCAAGGAAGATCCTCGAGGTGACCTAGATGCTTGGCAAAATCTGATCAACGAGCACAAGAAGCGAGGCAAGCTCGAGGATGCTCGCAATGTCTATGAACGTTTTCTCGTTGTCTTTCCGTCTGCAGTATGTTGTCACTCTGACTGTCCCTTGTCAGAGATAGATGTGCTGACCTTTTACCTCAGGCCGAAGAATGGGTTGCCTATGCACAAATGGAGAACGAAGTCAACAATCGGACTGCGGTGGAAAAGATATTCAACCGAGCACTCCGAGAGCTCCCCTACCTTGGACTATGGTCCATGTACCTAGATCACATCCGTCGTCACAACAATATAGCCATGGACCCGTCGGGCCTGGCGCGCCAAACCATAAATTCGGCTTATGATATTGCGTTGCAGCACATTGGCCTTGACAAGGAATCTGGTAAAATCTGGCAGGACTATGTACAATTTCTCAAGTCTGGACCTGGTATCGTTGGCGGTAGCACTTGGCAGGATCAGCAGAAAATGGATTCGCTTCGTAGTGTCTATCAACGCGCAATATGCATACCAACACAATTCACTAATCTGCTTTGGAAAGAGTACGATGGATTTGAAATGAGTTTGAATAAGATTACCGTAAGATTTATACCATGAGCCTACTCCGGCCGTCGCTAACCTAGATGAACAGGGACGCAAATTCGTTCAAGACCAGTCTCCTGCTTACATGACTGCAAGGAGCTCGTACACCGAGCTTCAGAACATTACTCGAAATCTTCGTCGTACCACACTGCCGGTCCTACCTCCTGCGCTTGGCTTCGAGGATGACGTTGAATATTTGGAGCAGTTAGACATCTGGAAGCGATGGATCCAGTGGGAAAAGAATGACCCTCTTGTTCTAAAGCTGGATGAAGTGGCTTCATACCGAGCTCGAATTGTCTTTGTTTACAAGCAAGCCTTGATGGCTATGAGGTTCTGGCCTGAGCTGTGGGCCGAAGCCAGCGACTTCTGCTTTACAAATGATCTCGAATCCGAAGGAGAGTCCTTCCTGGCGCAAGGCATTGCCGCGAATCCCGAGAGCTGCCTGCTTGCATTTAAACGCGCGGACCGCAAAGAGCTCAACAGCACCAAAGAAGAGGGTGATGAGGCCGCCATACGTCGCGGTGCAGCCGTGCGTGAGCCGTACGATAAGGTTTTGGACGCTCTTTACGACCTTTTCGCGAAATCCAAGGCACGGGAGGATCAGGACGTTGCCCGCATTGAAGCTAATTTTGCTGCCTCTGATGATGGCCGGTTGAATGGTGCCAAGGCAGAGGAAGACAACGACGATAATGAAGGAGAGGATGGCATGAGCAAAGAGAAGGAAAAACTTGCGCAAATAGAGTCTGTCAGAAACATGCACGGTGTCCAGCAAAAGCTACTATCGAAGACTCTATCACACGCCTGGATTGCTCTGACTCGAGCAATGCGACGTGTTCAGGGCAAAGGAAAAGTGAACCATGCTTTAGCTGGTTCAAGAGGGATATTTGCGGATGCTCGCAAGCGGGGTCGGATAACTAGCGATGTCTATGTTGCCAGTGCCCTAATGGAGTTCCACTGCTATGAGGTTGAGACTGGAAAGAAGATCTTTGAGCGTGGATTGAGGCTGTTCTCAGAGGATGAGGAGTTCGCTTTACACTATATTAAGCATCTCGTTGCCAATAATGATCATACTAGTAAGTCGACGCTTTCGGCTCCTCTCTCTACACGTGCTGATCCTGCTTCAGATGCTAGAGTTGTCTTTGAGACTGCTGTTACTAAGCTTGCGCTAAAAGCCGAGACCGTCTCGAAAGCAAAGCCACTCTACGCTTTCTTCCATGACTTCGAGTCTCATTATGGCGAATTGACTCAGATTGTGAAGTTAGAAAAGCGAATGAGCGATCTGTTTCCTGAGGACCCTGCCCTGACGCTGTTCTCCCGACGATTTACGCAACAAGGCTTTGATCCTACAGTCATCCGCCCTATCATATCCCCCGCTACCCAAGCCAAACCAAAGACGATTCCAAGCATCAAAAATGAGGCAGAAGGTGTACTGGACTCACCACAACAGCGCATCAATGAAATCATCAACTCTCCAAAACGTCCCCTCCCTACTGATGACGAAGACGACTCGCCACGACCGCGAAAGGTTCCTCGTCCCGAGTCTCCACTGAAAGGGGCAGCAGGTCGGCGACTTGATCAACAGAAACGCAACCGACAGCCTGAGATGCCACAGTTCAACCAGCCAGTTCCGCATCCTCCTCCTCCACCTCCCCTTCCTCGTGACGTTAGGTTCCTTCTCAGCATCATTCCCAAAGCCGAGACATACCATGCGACCAAATTCAGTGCCGAGCAACTTGTGAAGTTGCTACGCGAGACCAATATACCCACTTCAATGGCACAAGTCCCACCACTTCCCGGTGCTCGAGGTCCACCTCAGAATCAACCGATACCACCATATCAGCATATGCCGCCACCCATTCCACAACCCCAAGCACCTTACGGGCATGGCCAATACAATGGCCAGTACAATGGCAAGTACACCCCATCCTATTCTAAGTTTAAGTTTGGATTCTCTACACACGCATATCCCCCTACTAGTCCTTTCAAAAAAAAAGTTTATGCAAGGTCCATATCCCCAAGACTCCAGTCATGGATCTCTCCAAGTGCGACCTATCTCATGCCGTAGCACACTCGAATCTAGACGAAATGCACGCTAATCGTCACCACAGGTCCTTACCCCTACAATCGATGAATGAAGCTATGCAGTGGTTCGGAATATTTGTTCCACTCGCATGTATCTTCTAAAGAAGCTTGGACTCGACACATTTACATCCCCCCCCTCTTCAATCTAGCCTTCATCGTGGCTTCTTCTGATCAAGACATTAAACCGGCTTCACTGGCGGTGGTTACCTTAGATCTAAAGGTGAGATTTCACATGGAGGAGATCATTGCATACCGGTTTCGATGATAGACATATTGAGAGAAGGCGCTCTGCATGGCTGAGCAGAAACGGACTTGTACAATACAAGATTTTGCCAGGCACAATCTCACAAAATCCAGGCTTTCTAGAAATGGACGCTCCATTTCAATCCATTGCCCGAACAGCCAGACGTGAACGCGTAGTTGTAGCAACCCTGGACAATTCATCAACGTCTCACTCCACAGCGCATCCCCTGAGTCGATCCTCCCAGCCTAGCCTGCACGTATCCACCTCATTCTCACCCGAAGCCATCAATGACGTGCCCTCAGCCTCGATCAAAGGGTGTGGGTTGATAAATGACTGCAACGGAGCACCAAACCTGCTTCAATTGGTACAAAAAGCTGCAGCTAAGCCAATTCGTCGCTTAACGCGTGTGCCGCGGTTGATGAGCTGGCATTCCGCTGCAGGCAGACCTCCTTGTTTGAAGATTGGCAAACGTCAACTGTTTCCGAAACACGACTTTTTCCTCACGGTCGAAATTCGTAAAGGCAGCTTTTGCTAATTGAGGAAGCAAAGAGCATATGAGGCTAGGGGGTTAGCGTTGCGCCAGTAGCTGTTTACCATCGGACCTGCCTTCTTTCTTAACACATCCTCGACTTCTGTCTCAGCCTCTTTCCTCCTTCTTCTTTCCTCATCACTGCACCATCCAACGATATTCTTCACACTTTCTTCCATCATTCAGGGCAAGCACTGCGAACACAGCAATCAAATCCTCATCGTACTCGCATGTGCAGTACTCTCTATTTCAGTTGACACGTCATTTCTTCCTCGCAAACATTCCGCCGTTCTCGCTCACTTGGTCGATTCGTCCAAACTCACCGTCGTAAATCTCTCTTCCTCTTCACGCCACGCTCATCCTTACGTTCTTCAGCTCACCATTGTCAGCTTCATCGCATTACTTGAGATATCTACTCGTAAGTATCATCGCTATCACTCCCACCCTCGCGAGCACATAGACCTTACCTTACTTGCCTTGACTTCTTCTCAAACCCCATCGTCTTTCCACTCCTCTCTCTCAAGCTCAAAGCGTCCTTGCTCTTACACGGAATACCTGTCACTGCATCGACATCCTCATTGCCGGAGTATAGCTTCTGCAAATCTCACCGATTCGCACCCTGATCTCTTCTTCTGGCTTACTCTCCTCATCGCACTCACACATGTTAAGCTCATCACACTCACACTCATCACGCTCATCCACCTACTTCCTTTTCGTTCAACACACTCATCTCACCCCTCAAACCTCGCGCACCTCAAGTCATTACCTCACCGCCTTGCTTTAGCTAATCAGCATCGCGCCATAGATAAATCATCATGCCGGGAGCTCACAAGAAGCGTAACGCAAATGCCCGCCAGGCACCTCCTCGTAACCAAGGCGAATCGGCTGCAGGCCCTGCTGGAGCTCAGCCAGAGCCATACGATGGCCCAGGCTCCAATGCCGGAGAGTCTCGTGGCCGTCCTGGCTCAGTAGCTGGAACTCGTAGCTCTTCACGTCCAGGTAGCCAAGTTCGTGGAGTCAGTCAAAATCGGCAAGCAGTAGACCCTGCCCGCGATCCTGCTCCCCAAGTTCTTCTTAGAAACGTCGACTTTGGAGGAGGGGCGTATAACATCTTCAATCAGGTAAGCCAGAAATTTGCATGTTTATCGCGGCTTCCATGTCACTCTCCAATTGCGATTCACGTTTTCTTATATCTACGTGTTGAGAGTTCCATGCTGTGTCAAGATCTCTGGCAAAAATGAATGCTGGTTGGCATCATTCAATCACGGGGTCTGTCACTTCCTTGGCTTCACATCTCCAGAGCCAATCTCGCTCCTATTCACACCCCTCCTATTCATTACAGAGAGCATTCAACACCTGCATCTTATTCATTTCCTTTCCCAATTCACATGTTTACACATTCACACTGGGGCATCGAGCACTATTTAAACCCCCTCCTGCTCCAAACCTCCATCCTTCCTACATTATCCTCCTACACCAAATCCTTCTACACCAAATCCTCCTACATCTACAGCACATACAACAATAACATCAATCTCATACACCTTTGTATCTCAGCAAGCCTTGCACAACACTTCTGCTACTGCACACCTGCACTCTGCAAGTTCTTTGCAATCCGTTGGTCTGACAAGTTCTCGACCTCTCCACCATCATTCTTGATTCTCTTTGACATTAGCTCTCTACACTCATCATGTCTTCCTCTAATCCCAAAGACAAATCTTCTGATACTCCTGACATTGGTGTTGGCATGCCAACGAAGCCAACCAATAATCCTATCATTGACGCTTATCCTAATGAATTCCGTTCCCAGATGCCATCTACCTTGATGACACGTCGTAAAGAACCCAGCAAAGTCGGAAAAGCGGCTGTTATCCAGGTCAATTCCCACGTTGTCGAGCAATGGCCTACCATCGATATCTATCAATACGATGTAAGTCTTTCCCAACCCTTTTCTTTTCCTTCATGTATTGATCGACACGTAGATCATCATTGGCAATGGCGCTGAGAAGCGTGGCCTAATCACCGCCGTCTGGGCCTCAAAGAAGGCCAAGAGCGAGGTTTTGCGATACGGCAATGGATTCATCTTCGATGGCAATCGTATTGGCTGGTAAGTTGGTGGCAACTCTCTAGGAAGTATTCAGCTAACATTTACAGGGCGACTTCTCAGAAGCCCGACAACTCATTCATTGTTGATCTCGATGCTGAAAAGGGTCAGACACCTCGAGGCGACCGTGAGAATAAGCATAGAGTTGCTATCAAGTTCGCCAAGAAGGTACAGCTCGCAACGCTCCGCGCTTACGTGGAGGGCCAAACGTCGTTCGACAACGGGATCTTGGAGGGAATCAGTAAGGCTTTGTGGTTATCCTCTGTCGTGAAGATTGTACTGATATTGTTTAGACTTCCTTGATCACTTGCTCCGTGAATCGCCATCGAAGTCGCTGATAAATCTGCGACGTTCCTACTTCTCTCGTCACCCTGTATCCGAGGAGCGTACTCTGCTTGGTGGAGGAATTGAGGCCATGAAAGGTGTTTATCAGTCCATCCGTATGGCTGAGGTACTTCATTCATCCTTTGAATCTATGCTTCTTGCTGACTTCCTCTCCAGGGTAAACGCTTGGTGGTGAACGTAGATGTCTCCAATTCATGCTTCTGGCATCCGGTCAATCTTGACGGACTTGCTTATCATCTTTCTGGAGAGACCAATGCGACCACGTTCCAAGGTGCCTGCCATAGACGTGCTGATGGGCGCGAGTCATCGTTGCTTCCAATCTTTAGACGTCTCTGTAGGAACAAGTTCATCGTCAAGCATCGTGGTAGTGATGGTAAGATATTCATACCTCTACAAATGTATCAATACTAATCTCAATAAAGTGTCCAAGATTTGGACCGTCAAGCAGATCTCGAAGCTCAATGCCAAAGAGCACAAGTTCGACGTGACCGAGAAGGCTACCGGCAAGGTTACCAATATGAGCGTGTACGAATACTTCCAAAAGAAGTATAACGTCCCCATCACGAAGCCATGGTTACCCTTGGTCCAGACCCAGAAGGCTGGTGTTCTGTTTCCCATGGAAGTTTGTGTCATGTGCGATGGGCAGCGTTATCCATACAAGCTCAACTCGGACCAGGTACGGGGCACTTGCACAATTACTCAAGAAAACATTGCTAATATCTTCAACAGACGGCCAATATGATTAAGTTCGCTGTCTCAAGACCCCCACAGCGACGTCAAGCAATCGAGCAGGGGTTGAGGAAGCTCGACTGGGCTAACGATCCTTACCTTAAGACCTACGGCATGAAGATTAATCCGACAATGCTCAAGACCAACGCTCGTATTCTTGACCCCCCTGAGCCTTTGTTCGCAAAGGGAGCGACCGCTAAGCCCAATTTCTCTGGTCGCTGGGACTTGCGAGGCAAAGTCTTCCTTCTACCCAATGATCGTCCTCTAAAATCATGGGGTATTGTGGTACTCATGCCACAGGATAGACGACCACCTGTCACCAAAGACCAAGTCGAGATATTCAAGAAGAACTTCTTGACTCTGTACAAGGGCCATGGCGGCATTGTGGAAAACACAAATCCTCCAATCATTGGTGGAGTTGCAGATGACGCGAAAGCCATCGAGACAGGGTTCCTGCAAGCTGGATCCGCAGCCAATCTGCGACCTCAGATGCTGATGGTAATCATGTCCAATAAGAGCGCCGAGGTCTACAATCGTGTGAAGAAGAGCTGCGATTGTCGGTTTGGTATCATGTCTCAATGCCTTCAGGCCAGCAACGTGATAAAGAATCAACCTCAGTATTGCTCCAACGTACTGATGAAGTTCAATTGCAAGCTCGGTGGGACTACATCTCAGATCAAAGCGGTAAGAAGATTCTGAGTTGCTCTCTAGAGTTTGCAGGCACTGACAGCTTGCAGAGAAAAGCATACTTCGACGTGTCTACTATGATCATTGGTGCCGATGTGTCTCACGCTGCACCTGGCATGGTAGACATGGCCTCTATGGCCGCTATGACCGTCTCATTGGATAGGACATGCTCTCGTTACGGAGCTGCAGTACAGTCAAACGGACATCGGGTGGAGATGATTACGAGCGCCAACATCCATGAGATGCTCAAGCCTCTGGTCAAATGGTGGATGTTGAATGTTGGGGCCGGCCGTCCCCCTAGACATCTGTACTATTTCCGCGATGGTGTCTCGGAAGGTCAATATACCGCTTTGCTTGAGCGAGAGGTGGCCGACATTAAGAAGGTCATGGATGACTTGGGCCAAAAAGACCCCGCCAATATGGTACGACCAATGCAAATTTCGATTTTCTGAATTAGCTAACATGGACGATAGCCAAAGATGACTGTCGTTGTTGCTGAGAAGCGACACCACATTCGCTTCTTCCCTCCCCAGGGAACTGCTAGCGACAAGAATGGCAACCCTGTGCCTGGTACGCTGGTCGAGCGTGATGTCACTCATCCTTATGAGAACGATTTGTATCTCTGCTCTCATGTTGCTATCCAGGGGACCGCTCGTCCTACCCACTACCATATGTTGATGGATGAGGCAAATGTGCCAGTTGAGAAGTTCCAAACTCTTCTCTATGAGCACTGCTATCAATATCAGCGCGCCACAACTCCGGTTTCATTGTGTAAGCATCAATCCCCAAGCTCGTTTGTCAAAGTATCTTAGCTAACGCTTCGCAGTCCCTGCCGTCTACTACGCCCATTTGGCATCCAATCGTGCCACTGCCCACATCAACTTGGAGAAGAATGAGATTGCGAGGATCAACCGTGAAAAGAAGGCAGGCAAAGGCGTCATCAAGATCTCTGACGGTTCGGACACCGAATGGCCCAAGCTCATTCCTTTTGAGGGTACCAACGGTATCGGGTTCGGCATGTGGTACATCTGAGGAGAACAGAAGACTTGGCTCGAAAATTATCATGCGACATGATGCGAATTTTTCTTCTTCTTAGCGACTAATCAATTTGGCATGCATATTACATCCACTCAACTCCTCACCCTAATACATCACATCTGTCTCGTTCAAGAGCAGTTTTCGGATCATCACTCATGCTACTCCTGGTTCGATTATCTTCGGATCTCGTTCTCACATCGGGAAGATACTGTGGCTGAGGTAGCGGGCATTCCCAATTGAAGCTTTAACCTTCATCTATCACGATCATCATGCTTGCGTGTTCATAGAGAGAAATTCAGATAGGAAAACAGCACAACAAATCAAAATATTTATTGTGTCATCACCCGGTGCCCTTTGCTTAATGTGATCGTTCTGCGAAACCTGCGAACCCCTCTTGGCCTACATGCTAACCAACTAGGACTTGTGTGCCCCAAAGAGCAAAGAAGGCCAGAGAGCAACTAACGAAAGCTCTCATCATCGACAGGAACGCCGATGTTGCTCCCAAGCTCACTTCTCCCGTAAGTTGTCGTCCATGACAAATCTAATTACGCAGGTAATGAATGCTACGGCTGATAGTATGAGTATAGCATGGATAAGGCTCTTGAAATTACGCAGAGGATATCTAAGGTAAAAGCCTTTGTGGTGAAGCTCAACCGGTATCGTCGCGGTAGGCGATGGATTTCTGTTTCACATCCCTAATACCAGATTTTCCTACGTCTACGGCTCTAGCTAGGCTGATGGGTTGGTAGGCTGATGGCTTGACAGGTTAGGTCGGCTGATGAGTTACAGGTGTGAAGAGTTGGGGGTGGGAGGGGGAGGGGGTAGGGGGACACTAATGGGTGAGCATACGGTGATCGATGGCGGATATCTTTGTGGTTTGTTGTATACTTTACAGCTCGTATGCTACAGTCTACTCTGTTACAGGCTGTTAGCTTTTCGAGATGGGGAAGGGGTGGGGGAGGGGGGGGGGGGTAAGGTGGAGAGAGTTTGCTGGGAAGCAGTCGTCATGCTTGGAGTTTGAGGGAGGGAGGGCAGTCGGATGGTTGGTTTGTGAGTGAAAAGAGGAGGAGAGAGGACAGGGTGATTTGCGAGGGTGATGTGGAAGGAGAGGGTTGTGAAGGGGAAAAGAAGGGGAGGGAGGAGAGGAGAAGAGAAGAGAGGGTGATATTGAACGAGAGGGGTGGAGAGGAGAGGAGAGGAAAGAGAGAGAGGTATAGAGGAGGAAGAAAGAGTGATGTGAGGAGGGAGGGAAGAGGAGAGAAGAAGGAGAGAGAAAGAAGAGGAAGAGAAGAGGAAGAGAAGAGGAAGAGAAGAGAAGGGGAGAGGGAGCAGAGGGAGAAAACAAGCAGGCAAGCAGGCAAACACACAGACAAAAGCCCACCCCATCATTCCCAACATGACCAATGACTGATCATCAAGGCCTGGGGTCTGGTGTTGGAGCTGGGGCTGGGGTAGTGGATAGTGAGCTGGTTCTGTTCCGTCTCTGGATCTTTCCGGTTCTGCGTGCTGTCTGTGAGATGAGGGTAAGTGTGTGAGCTAAGGGAGGGGGGTGAGCTGTGGGGGTTAGGGAGGTAGGGAGGTGTGGCTGGCTGGCTGGTTGTGTTCGGTTTTCCTGGTTTTTCCTTCTTTCTTCTTCTTCTTCTCGCGCTCCAGTGGTAGATGTCTCTGCTGGATGGATGCCCTCGCTTTGCGTCTGGCCTTCGGACTGTTTTACTTTTTGTCCTGTCCAGGGTTTTCCTACCTAGTCTGGTCTGGTCTTCCTCTCCCCATGCTCCTGCTCCTCCTGCTCCTCCTCCTGCTCCTCCTCCTGCTCCTCCTCTCTCACCAACCCCAAACCCCAGGACATCTAGCCCTGCCTGTCATCGCACTACTGTCCACAAGTTTTTTTTCGGCTAAGTCATGTTTGGGTCCTGGTTATTTGGAGCTGTAAGCGTTAAGACGTAAGTACGTACGTCCGTTTTTGGCTGGATTGGGAGGGGGTTGGGGCTGGGATTTGGGATTGGTATTTGGAATTGGAATTGGGGGTGGAATTTGCGGGTAGTGGTAAGAGCGTAAGGAGTGAGAGGCTGAGGAGTAAGAATCTAGAAGGAAAGCCAGATGGACAGAGGGAAGGAGAGTGCTCCTGTGTGTTCGTTGTGTGTTCGTTGTGTTTAGTCGGGTTGGGCTGGGCTGGCATAGGCGTTGGGGGTGGTGCTGGAAACCTGGAGAATGGAATGGGGAAGACGCTGAGGGTGAAGGTTCTTTGGATGGGAGGAGTGAGAAAGGAGGAAAGGGGTGGCCATAGTGGTGGTGGTGGCGGTGGTGGTGGTGGAGCAGATTGGAGAGTATCAGAGGCGTATGTTTGGGGATTATATGATTAGGGTGCTTGGACTGGATGGGGTTGATGACGACAATGATGAAGCAACGAATGGGAAAGGTGTATTGCGACGATGCTTAGTTGTAGGGAAGCGTGGGAAGTGTGGTTCGAGAGACGGGCTCAGGGGTCAGCTCTTTGGTGCACGGCGCTTGGGGGAAGAGGGCTTTGAATGAAAATGTCTTCCTTAGATGATATCGAGTTCGGATAAAGAGATCTAGATCTATTATCATCGAGAAGCGCCGAAAAAGGATGGCCACCACAATACCTTACCATCTTTGATACTCAAAAATGTTTAGACCTGCCGCCGCAAGTCGTGAAATTTCCTGACGAGCATGTTTTGTAAGTTTGAGAGAAAGCTTTCAGTTTCTCAACTCCTCCACCCAGTTCCTCCATGCGCTCCACTCCGTCCACCCTAGACTCGCCTTCTTGCCCTCATACCTCACAACCTCCATCCCTTTGACGTGCCTCCACTCCCCACTCCTCCCCTTCCACGCCGCCTTCCGCATCAGACTTACAATCGTCTCTTCCTTGCTCCATTCCTGCTCGACGGCTACGTCGGGCAGGTAGGTCGCGTTGTAGCGCTTGCCATGATGGGAGAAGGAAATGCGGATGCCGTGGGTGCCCAGGGTCCAGTCGAGGGGGTGCGAGGCCGGGGTGAAGTTTGTGAGGAGGGTGATGGAGGTGGAGAGGGTGGGAAGTTCGGGAATTGAGATGGGGGAAAAGCGGTGGTCGTCGAATGCGCTATATGTACACATGGACGGTCAGCTAGTGTGTAGATACTGCTATTTTCCTTTTGGATAATTCAGTGGCAGGCTGGTGTGACCCACGCAGTCAAAGCGTACCCCCTCAACCCAGCCCCCAGCTCCTGCGCTTCAAACGTGCCAATGCATCCTCGGAGACTCTTATTCCCACTCCGGGGCGATATCGTGTTCCAGGTCACGAACAAGGGATGCTCCTCTCTGGGCGGAGCGACAGGTGATGGTTGCTGTGAGCGCCGACTACCGAAGCTGAAGAAGGAGGTTTTGGAAGAGGACTTCGAGGTGCTATCTAAAGCCGCGTTGGAGGAAGTGGTGGAGAGGGTGGATGGAGTCGAGGAGGAAGAAGAAGCTGAGGCGGGGGATGGCGCTTGCAGGCGGGATATACTGGGGAGAGACAGTTTCGAGGGTACAGGTTGAGCGATTTCTTCTTCTTGAGGCTCTTCGTCTTCATCGTCTTCGCCTTCGCCTGCTTCTTCTGACCCGTCCATCTCACTGTCGTCCTCCAAGTCGTCTCCATCCCGTAGCTCAAGGTCCTCATCATCTTCCTCGTCTTCTTCGGTCTTGGCGGCCTTGGATTTCGTTAGGGATTCATACTGAGCCCATAAATTGAGTACCTGCCGATATTCGAGCGGTTCCCGATCTTCGAGGTCAGCGACTAGGATCTCGAAGCAGTAGGCGCAATGGGCTGAAGTAGCCATGGCGAGACGATCGGCGGGAGGTGTACGAATACTACGCCGTTGCAAGTCGAAGAGAGTACTGGTAGAAAAGCTGTATTAATTAATAGATCAAGTCATACCGATTTATATGCATGGCGAGATTGGCTGTCGATGAGCCTGCAAAAGGCAGTGGAGGAATAGAGAAGATCATAGAAGGCTGAGAGGAATTGAGAGACTGTGTGTGATGCCTGCGGATGACGACTCAAGCTGGAGATGTCCGCCGTAGCGCTTGGAGTAGGAGGTGTCTCCGGGGTTAAATTGTGAAGTGCAAATTAAATAAGAATGCTTGGCAAAATTCATCGCGCCCCCCCTCCAGAGATCTGCGGGAAAAAGAGAGAAAAACTTGTAAAAAAACCGACTTTCTCTTATCTGAAATCTTAAACACTATTTATCAACCAATTTGATATGTATAAAAGTTGTTCCAAATCATTGATTGTAATGACTTTTTTTTCGGATTTTCTTTAAATAGATTTTTCTTTCTTTTTACGATTTTATATGTAGATTTTTGAAAAATAAAAAAATAGTAAAAAACATTTTGAGAAAAAAAAGTTGATAGAATAAATAATTTGAAATACTTTTAATATGAATAATATTAGTTAATAGTATATGTCAAAAGTTTTAGTTAAGAAAAAGTCGATATTTACGATACTTTGGATCTCTTTTCACTGATTTTCGGAGGGGGGGCGCGATGAATTTTGCCAAGCATTCTTATTTAATTTGCACTTCACAAAAGGGGTTAAAGTACCTCCGTAGTATGTAGCCATACATTTACTTCTGCTTCAAATCATAGACCTATCATTAATACTCCCAAAAGGACATCAAGGTTGATACGTTTGAAGCGCCGCTTCGCTATAATGCCCTCTCTGATCTCTACAGCAAGTGATCCTGATTTATCCAAGCTTGCGTGACAAGACGAGGAGAGTAAAGATAACTTTGAAGACGTTTCCGGAACCCTTGTTGCTTTTCTAACTACGAGCGCTTCCATCTCAGCCCCTCGCCTGTCCCCATAAACCTCGACTCGTCTCCTCCACCCGTCTTTGCTGCTCCCGGATCTGCTCCTCCGTCTGCCCCCTCGCATTCCCCCGACTGTCAATCTCCATCCTATCGTCCCCCTGGCCCCTAAAGCCCCCCTCATTCCCATGCCCGTTCCCTTGACGCTTGACATTCGGCTGTTGGCTCATAGCTCCCTCCATCAACCCCGCCGCACCTCCTTCCCTCAACTTGTTAATAGCCCTTATTGTATCGATAGCCGCGTGCAACGTCCTTCGTGCATTAAAATTCTTCTTAATCACAGGTAGCAAATCGCCTCCACCTTTCGCGCTTTCACCCCGTTGTTGTCTCGCCATTTCGTCTACGAACGGGTGTGAGAGCGCTTCGTGTGCTGTCATGCGTTGTTGGGGGTCGATGGTCAGGCAGCGTTTGATAAATTCACGTGCGGAGAGGGAGACGGAACGCCAGTATTCGAGGGGGGTAAAGGAGTAATCGGCAACTAAAATGGCTTGCATTTCTTCGAGATTGGAATCCCGGTCGAAGGGGGTGTAGCCGCAAAGGAGGAAGTAGGTTATTACGCCTATTGCCCAAACATCTCTGAAGCACGTATTAGCAATGAGCAGGGTGCGCATCAGAAGGGGAACAAACACTGGTTTCCCGTGACCGGTTTTCTTGAAGATTTCAGGAGCCATGTAGCCTGGTGTACCGCACGTCGTGGTGAGAACGTGAAAAGCCTCTTCGTCCATTATCCTCGAAAGACCGAAGTCTGCTATCAGCAGGTCTGCGTTATCTTCTGGCGTTCGAAACAAAAGGTTCTCAGGCTTCAGATCGCGATGCACAATCCCATGATCATGAAGATAGGCGACGGCGGAGAGAGTTGCGCGGATGAGGTCTGCCGCATCGGATTCATAATAGCTTCCTTTCCGACATATTCGATCGAACAGTTCACCGCCGAGGGCGAGGTCGGTCACCAGGTATACTGTAAGGATGTAAGCAATTGCTCTGGAGCCGGTTGACCGGAAGCATCTCCGAGAGACGGACAATTGTTCATGGTCTCAAAGTAGTCCACCAGCGTCAGTATGTTTTGATGGCCCATTGATACCTTCTTCAAAACTGCAATCTCGTTTCGAACCTATCACAGCTGCCATCAGCTTTGATGGTCCCCCAAGTCCGTGGCGCAAATTTCTGGCAGGTACCATGTGCTCCCTGCCCGCCATCATCCTTTTGTTGATGACCTTCGCCGCATAGTATCTTCCAGTGTCTATATGTACACACTCCTTGACCACCGAGTAGCTCCCTGCGCCCAATGTTTTCCCAGTCTTGTACCTGCATGGCTGGATTTGGGGCTTTGCCTGCCCATCTTGTGCGGCCATTTCGAAGGGCTGCTGTAGTCTGAGAAAGATAACTGGATCCGCTTGGTAGGAGAAACCTCCGGGGCTGGCGGCGGAGAGGGGCTCGGGGATACGGCAATGCTGGTGAAATTGATGGCCGAGCGCCCCGGTGGAAACGGGTAAGGAACGTGGGAAGAGCGACGGAACGGTGAGACTTGGGAGCAGAGCTGTATAGTATAAATAATAATAATGTGGTAGCAAGTAGCGATAATAAGCGGAGGCTGAACCAACGGCGCATGGGGGTGGGATTCTTGGCGGGAGCGGAGAAAATTCCACGCACGATTCGCTGGCATTTTTCCAAAGCCCCCACTTACTCAATAAAGGCTTACAGCGCTTTTTACCATTCAATTGCTACTCATGTTGGGAAAGCCATTACAATGAAGATAAAGTATTACTTTTACATGCTTCCACTCCGACTCACACTTCTACTCCTACTTTCTTCATCTTCAGCCAGTGCACCCATACCCCTGACTCTGAACACGCTCCCTGCCCATTCACTGAACATATCAGGATCCCATGCTTCGTCGTCCCTTCCTTTTCCCTTTTTACTGACTTGCTTTCCATTCGATCTCTTCTCTGCCGTGTACATGTCGTAAAACGTTTCGTAATTCTGTACCACCTGATCCTGAACCGCTGCCACAAGGGTTTCCTTGGTCCGAACGTCGTCTACGTACTCGTCTAATTTGCGCCGAAGTCCTGCTACCTCCTTCTCAGCAACCTTTTGGATCACGTTGACCGCCTGGACTGCATCGAAGCCTTTCTTGGCAGTGGCCGATGCATCGACAGGCTTGGTCATCCTGGAAGCATAATCGCTTGTGAGGTCATTGATGACTGTCCGGAGACTCCCATCAAGCTCAACTTTGGCGTCGAGCATGTTTTCCACAACTTTTGGCAAAAGACCACCACCCATAACTCGCCAAAGATTCCGGGGGTCAAAAAGGCCGCCCCTTTCTCGAAGCTCCCAGAATGTGTTTGTAACGCCGGAGAAATCGAAGGAGATGTCCGGCGTCACATATTCTATGTCGAAGGCTACTATTTGCTGTTTGAGGATTAATAAGTGCTTGATAAGAAAGAGACGGCCGTCAGCCGAGGTATTATGTGGCTTTTGGGTAACGAGTGCTGAAGCGTGCTTGAGGGACGCAGTGGTTTGATGGACTATGTTGTGCGCCAGATCATCAAAGACGGTGGACTGCAGTTAATATTAGCAATGCAAATACAAGGCTACGGATGGAACAGCCATACGTTGACAAGCCGATAAATACGACTCAGAAGCCAAATCGCTTTTTTCAAGGTAGGATACCAGCCTTGGAAAGCTGCTTCGGTGTCGAAGCCCCAACGTCCGTTCGGCGAATCTCCTTCTTCCACAACCATGGGAGTTTTGGGCATCGGAGTGGTAGGCTCCGTATTTGAGTCATTTCGTCCAGATGTGGCACGTGGACGTTGGGATTTGGTGCCAGATAGGGAGACTTGTCGATTACGGGCTGGATAATCCAACTCCTCTTTCTTTGGTCTGTATCTCTCAATTTCATCACGTAGGACAGCTTGGGCACGAAACACAAGTCTAGTCTGTGCGTCTTCAAGCGCTGTGTGAATTAGCAGCGAGAAATCAAACTGATTTGCCTCGATAGGCTCGGCCTCTTCGTCTTGGTCGTGCATATACCTCGTTTGCAAAAGGGTGCACAGCTCGCAGAGTTTCAATAGTTGAGTCTCGCGAATGATCCTCGGTCGTAAATGGTCATACAACGGCTCGCACACAGATTCGAGAAAGTCGTACAACCGATCTTCTCCTTCAAACCATTCCCGCCAAAGCTCGTACTCATCGGAGCAGACTCCACGAGTATAGCCAATGCTGCTTCGTGCAAAGGAAATAAGGTCTTTCGAAGTACTGGGAGCCAACGCAATGTCTGCAACTTTCTTCCTGGCGAGCGGAATTACGAGCCTACCACGAGTGGCTGAGTAGCTCGTGTACAATTCGTTCATTAAACTTTGATACTCTGCTTCAGCTCCAGGCTCAGCTCCAACGGGGACAACCGCTCGCTTTCGAATTTCCTGGGCGACCTCTTTTAGCTCTGAGGCACCAAATCGGAATTTGGCGTAGAGAAGTGCCGAGTTTGTGGTATCGTTCAATTGGCGATCAGCAATACGCCTCGAAACATCGGAGGCTATCTCTCGCAAAGCTCCGACAAAATGGACCCGAATCAAGGTTAAGCCTCTTGTCATCAACGAACGGTAGCGCGCCTGGTAAGTGGCCGATTCTCGTTGTTTTGGCTAATATGATTAGCCAAGCCCATTCCGTCGACTTGCTAAGCGGAACACTAACGTGAGCTGCCATGTCCTCCAAGCACTCGTCAAGCCGAGCCAGCATTTCCGAAAACTCCTTGCTCCTCACAAAGTTTCCTGCTCCTGGTGCGTTCAGACGTCTTGTGACGGGTTCCAGATAATTATAGTACTTGAGATTATCGTGGAGGTTGTCAGCAAGCCTAGTAATCCTAGTCTGCTCATCCAGAAGGCCTGCGCATTGTCTTTGAAGGATGGTAGACTGAGCGTCAACGTCTTTGAACGAGCTGGTCAACGAAGCTAATAAATCAAGCGTTGAGGATGTATCTGAGAGTAGAGTGTCCAGGTGCGACTTAGATAATTCCAGTTGTCTCTGATAGTTCCTGTAGAAGTTCTCAGCACGCTGATCTCTGAGATCTCCTTTAACATTACTGACACGTAATCGTCATGACTAGAGTCCAGTAACTCGTGCTCCAAGCCATTGTACCAATCAGCGAAGTCTACCTCCGACGTGATACTTTTCTCCTCGGTCTTCGCGTCGTCCTTTGCTGTTTCCTTCGCAACACCTTTAGGAACGACATCTTGGCCTAGTACAGCTTTTACTGCATCATGGAAGTCACTGTAAGATTGTGCCCGGCGAGTCAAGGTAGCTTCCGGTGGTCCAACGAGCTCTTGGGGAGCTCCGAAAACATCTGCAAGGCGATCTACTCGACCATTGTCAGCCTGGATGTCTTCCTGCGTAAACCATCAGAAAGCAATCAGGTGCAAGCTGCGGTCGTGGGCTTACGTTAGGCCGTTCTAAAACCGATTGTTTCCTCTTGTGCTTGGGCAATTGTGACTTCTCTTGCTGCGACTGCGCACTCGGATTGAATGAGTAATAAAGAGAAGCATCATCGTACATAATTGAACGATTGAGAACTGGGAACTGCCTGGTGATGTTTGAGCAGTCGTGGTGGGTGGTGGGACGTGTGCATCTCAGAAGGGCAACTTTGCCGAAGCGCTCTTCTTTGAAGCTCTCCGCGCCTGGAAATTCTTCTACAGTTCAACAATGATTTTGAGAAGAGCCTTTGTACGGCATGGTATGTAGAAGTGTACCTGATAGCTCTTATAATCACTGACGTCAACCTAGGCCGACGTGTAGCAATAAATACCACAAGACCATGGACAAGATCCCTAGCCACGGAGGTCGACATCAACAGTTCCCCAGCGGCTGTCGACTCAATCGAGGCATCTCTAGACAATTCGCTCCGAGAGACGAAATCCATAGAGTCACAAGTCGAGGATGAGACAGTCCAATACGTCCCTCAAATCGACAACCGCTCGCACGCCGCCCAAAACCTCCTCAAAGATGGGACCGCTGAGAAATACGAGCACCACCAATTTCATCAAAACCGCACAAAAGGTCTCGGTACATCTCTAGACTCAAACCGCTACCAACCGCACAAACTCCTCACTCAGCCCCCTTCCCCATCGGATATAACGCTCGAGCTGCTGCTCGCGTCCCAAGCGCATCTTGGCCACAAGACTTCCCACTGGAATCCCATGAATTCTCGTTACATCTTCGGCATACGGCAAGGCATACATATCATTTCTTTGGACCAGACGGCCGCGCATCTCCGCCGGGCTTGCAGAGTCGTCTCCGGCGTCGCTGAAAAGGGAGGATTGATCCTTTTTGTAGGCACGAGGGCAGGACAGGATAGGTGTGTGGTGAAAGCGGCGCGGATGGCCGGCGGGTGCCATTTGTTTGAGCGGTGGACGCCGGGAAGTATTACCAACGGGCATCAGATACTGGGCCAGTGCAGGACGAAAGTGGTGGACGAGCTGGACCGGGAGATTGGAGGCTTCGACGAAGAGTTACGGGAACGCCAAGTCCTCAGACCGGATCTGGTCGTCTGCTTGAATCCGTTGGAGAACTGGGTCATGCTGCACGAATGCGGCCTGAATACTATACCGACGATTGGTATCATTGATACGGATACCAATCCCACCTGGGTCACTTATCCGATTCCCGCGAACGATGATAGTTTGAGGTGTGTGCAGGTTATAGCTGGCGCTTTGGGCAGAGCGGGTCAGGAGGGCCAGAGGAGAAGAAAAGAGCTGGCAATGATGGGGGTGGTTACGTATACTCCAGATAAGCTGACGGCGGACTCATCCGTGTCAACGCAAGGGTTGAAGACTGGTGGGAGTGCCGAGGATATCAAAGATAGTGATTCCAGCAGAAGTAGGTTTTTCTAATAGAGGGCGATATGTACAAAATTTTATCCAAATATTGAGGGCCTGGTTGTTGAAGACCAGCGCAAGTATCTATTTCATCAACCTCATCGTCGCTTCCACACTGTCCTGATCATCAGCATAGGCCCATCGTAACTCGATAGCGGATGAAACTACTCACACAGCAAAAGTCCCAGCACTGACCGGCATCGCTCTTAACAACGTCGGCCCAATCCCTTTCCAAAACCCCCTCGCCCCCTCTCCCTTCCACGTCTGCGTGAAACAATCCCTCATATTCCTGTACTTCTTATCCGCCCCAAACCCATCACTCTGCATCTTACTCTTGATGACATCAAACGGATAGCTCGACAGCCACAGCGCCTCCCCCGCCAAGCCCCCATACGTCGCCACCTTCACCTGGCTAATCTCGTCCCGCTTGACATTATTCCGCGCCGCGTCCGCGTTCATCATGTACTCGAACGCGAGGAACCAGACCCCGTAGGCTTGCGCCTCCCGCAATATCGTCACCGCCTCCCCACGGTACAGGCCCGCCAGCACCCCTTCGTGGGCGGACAGTTTGCGGACGCAGTCGATCGGGCCGGCGTACAGGCGCTGGGCGCCGTGCGGCTGGGTCTGCAGGCGGATGCGGACGTGCTCGATCGGGCCGGAGATGACGGAGTTGGCGACGCCGGCGAAGGCGCCGGAGAGGTAGTATTGGCCGTATGAGAGGGTGGGGGTGCTGGGATCGCGGGTGCTGTTGGATTGTTCGAATTGGCGGCGGGCGTAGTGGAAGGCGCCGAATTGGACGGATACACAGGCGCCGATGCCAACCAGGGGGGTCAATGTTCCCTACCAAGTTGTTTAATATGATGAGTAAAATTCTTCTTCGATTTTCAAAGCGAATTGGATCCTACTTTGTAGAAAGCCGCAGGGCCTTCATTCTTGAAGATCTGTGTAGCACCATCTAGGGCGCTGGAGTATCTGGTGGTCGTTTGAAGACGAACTTTTACAATGTCTAGCAGTAAACTCTCAATATGGACTCTCCAAAACTGCAAATGGAGGCCAATAGTTTACCAAACGGTTGCCCTACATTTTTCATGGTGTCAGTTACTTTAGGACCTTTTCCTGTCTCCTGCACAGCGCTTCAAAAACAGGAGAAACGACATCCCCCGGAGAGAACTTCTTAAGATTGCAGCAAAGATAGCACAATAAAGCATAGATTATGAGACGCAAATGGAAATACCCAATGGGCAGAGTCATAACGAACTGACCAAGCAACACTTGAGCGATTCCGCCGGCAGCGCCAGCGAAAAGATCCTTTAAAGTTCTTTTAATTCCCCCTTCATCAAGTTCCGCCGCTGCATCTGCCATTTGTATGGCTAAGACAGCTTGTACTACTTAGATACCCTTGAATTCCTAGATCATCAATTCCGAAGCTACTGCTAATACATTGTCATGTCAGAGTGAGAGCTCAGAGGACTGGGAATAGCCGATTTCCCGCCAAGTCTGATAGAGTAGCGCAATTATCATAGATAAGATTAGATTTAACGTTAGAAGCGACGGCTAGGGCTGGCACACGCGCCGGCGCCGGCCAAATATACTCGAAAATGTTAAAGTTCTTTGACATGAATAGTACTAAAACATACAGATTGCCGTTCAGCACAAGGCTCGTGTGAATTCAATGGCAGGTAAGCTTCAGCCTGTAATCTCAGAGACGACATTGTTCTAATAGCAAATAACGCAGTCAGTGCGTTCGCAGCCCGCAAGGCCGCTCGACGACCCATTGGAGAGATGACGAGGGGAAACGAGGTGCAGACGTCTGTTGTGACCGAGACACACAATGATCCGCTTGAAGATTCGATGCCGCCAAGCAAGAGGCAGAAAATAGGGAACAAGCCCAAGCGCAGAAGTCCACAACCACTACAGCAAACAGATGGCTTGACCAACATGCAGGGTGATTCCCTTGAACATGGCGAAAAGGATACCGAAAGTGGTACTAACAGCGATGGAAGCTCTGATATTGAGTCAGAGGCTGGCGCACAGCCCATGGCACCTGTCCAGAGGCTCTCGACATTCAATCCGTCAAAGAGCAAGGTCCTGAGCCAAGCAGAGACCGAATGGACGGTCAGACTCCATCCGAATGATGTGAGCATCTGGCCTGTCTCCCACGTTACGTTGCAAGGTCTGAGATCAGCATAGAATCTTGCCATACTCGGCCAGTACGATATGTGGGTTCGATCCGGCGCGATTAGCATACTTGGAGCTGTCATCCATGCCAGCTCTCGCTTACACCGGGTATATGCCCCATCAACCCACTCCATACCTTCAATTCGGCCCCTACCAAACCCGTTCGGTACCGGGACTGCGCCTGTTGAGCTTACCATCATTTCGTGCGGGAGCCGGATGAAGATGCTCAGACAGATAGCGCCGAAGTTTGGACGTATCTGGAACGGAAGACAGCGCTCCAAGTCATCGCTTGATTTTTCGAAACGTTCGTTCATGAATGTGAGTATACGCAATGTTTTGTTTCGTTGTTTCCAACCGTTTTCTCGGGCACATCTACATGGAGTGCGCTGCGTTGTACAAGGCAATTTCGATTCTGAAGATCCAACAGATCAAATCCACCGAGGATGACCCACATCAGCGCCCACTGCGTTTATTGGAAACTCTATCTGACTGGCAACGAATTGTGTCCAGACTACAATCTGTCAGAACCGAACGGCCCTTAGCCATCATGGTTTGTGGTCCAAAGGGTGCTGGGAAATCTACATTCTGCCGCATCCTAGCCAATGCATTACTTACAAAGGCATCTGCTATGGAGAATGAAAAAATGGCAGACAACGAAGGCGTCGCATTTCTAGACCTTGATCCTGGCCAGCCAGAATATTCACCGCCTGGCGATCTTTCTCTGCTCTTGCTGCAATCCTGGAATCTTGGACCTCCTTTCACGCATCCGACATCTGGACTTAATCAGCTTGTCAGAGCACACCATTTCGGTCATGTTTCTCCGAAAGAGGATCCAAAACACTACTACAGATGCGCGTTGGACCTTTTAGACAACTATCGACGCATGGCAAGAGACTACAGATCATGCCCGCTAATAATTAACAGCGCAGGCTGGATTCAAGACATCGGGCTGGAGTTGTTGTCCGATTTCATCGATGGCATGTGCCTCACGGATGTTGTTTATATGAGCACATCAGGACCGGAGGACGTGATCGATACGTTGCAAGGGGCTACAAGCCGCTCAGATGTGACCTTCCACCAGTTGCTGTCACAATCCTCAGAAATGGCAACCAGAACGGCAGGGGATCTGCGAATGATGCAGACGCTCTCGTATTTTCATCTGACGGAATCAGAAGGGAAAGTCCACAACATGCGCTGGAATCCATGGCCTCTTACCGGGGTGGCGCCTATGGTCATACATTACTCCGGTCCGAAACAAGCAATTCTTGGCTTTACAGTCCTCGGGGATTCTGACAACATGGAATTTCTGAACACGTTCCTCGAAAGTACTTTTGACGGATGTGTAGTTGGTGTCGTAGCGGTTGACCACAGCCATTGGCCAAATACACGAGAATCCGACAGTGGACCGGTTGACGAGGATGAAAGTCTGCCAGACCAAGTTGCAGATACCGATAACAAACCGTCAATACTACGAACGGCCACCGAAATACCCTTCCTTTCCTCCTCCAACCACACCACCTCCCGTTTGCCTCCCGAGCGGTCCTTCTCCCTCGGTCAAGCGCTCATCAGGGGCATCGACCCCAACCACAAGACCATCCATCTCCTCACGCCCATCCCCACCAGCACCCTACAGGCCCACTCCCCGAACATCGTCCTCGTCAGAGGATCGCTGGACACGCCGACTTGGGCTTACAGAGAAGAGCTGGAGTTGGGAAAAGCGAAGCGAAGGGTACAGGAGCGTCGGTCGAAGACGGACGAAGGGGAGGACGGGGAGGAGCGGCGGAGGTGGGCGGGGAGGCAGACGTGGGCTGGGATTGCGGGTGGGGGGAGGAGGGGCAGTGGAAGGGTTAGGAGGGTTCGGAGGGATATTAGGTATAGGCCTGTAGGGGAGATTTCCGAGTGAAAACAGTGGTCGTGGAGGATGGATTAGGCAGCTCTAGGTGTGTATGTATGCAGGTATGTAAACTTCGAACAAATCTACCAGCATCTCCTGCCCCAAACAACTAGAGTGAGTGAATGTTCACAATGTCATATATGTGAACTTCCCACACAGATTTATCTAAATACTTCAAGGACGGGAAGGCATGATACGACCATGACGCACGCTGACAATTTCCCCGTCCCTACCTATGCAGACCTTCTGATTGGCGCAAATGCAAGCCGATAACGCTAATGCGGGAAAAATGTGGCCACGCTAAAGTAGGCTACCGTGCCGGAAAGAAATCAATCAGCCCGGGCCCCCACATACCTAATTGTAATCACATGTAAATGTAAATCAAATCATTTCCTTGCTCCTTTTCCTTTTTGCCAGTTGCCACTATTTTTCTCTGAGGAAAAGCAGATGGTTATACTTATTTCATACCTCGATGATCGGAGATCAGGCTGTTAGGCTCTTTTTATAGACTGCGGTTTGGACCTCCTGTGGTTTGCGACGACGGGAACTACTGGTGGAGCGGGCTACGCTAGGGAGGGGGGAGCCCCATTGGAGCGCATCCATTTTGAAGCGTGAAGCGTGAAGTGAAAGTCCACAAGGCCGATCTCGAATGCAGGGGTGTGGCGAAGAGAACGGGAAGAATTGATCTGCCGTATTCCGTACCGCTACCGCACCGTACTCGTAGTAGTTGGAGTTGGGGAGTTGGGAGGGGCAGGAAGGAGGCTTCACCGCTCGGGGCGGTTTTGATAGCTTGGAGCTTTGGAGTGGAGGGTACTTTTACTCCTGTTATTGATTTAATTATTTTTTCTCTCGATCTTGATAACGTCAGTGCGGGAAAAGTAAGTGTATACAGAAATTTTCCGAGCACCTTTACCAGAAAGTACCGGCGGCATTCCTACCTCGTGACCCCGGTCACTGTCACATGCGTCGCTTCCTTTTTCGCAAATTTTCGCGCACACGACACCCAACAACCCCATCATCCAATTCCCTGACCTTCCCTGACCTTCCCTGACCTGACCTGTTCCAAGACAATGGGGCGCGAGGTGAAGCTGTGAGGGTGTAGTGGAGGCAACCGAATATGGATATCATCGTAAGTACTCCTTGCCTTGCGCGCACGGACTCAGCTACCTTGGCGCTCTCGTGCTCTCTCCTCCAACAGAAAGAATCGAGATCTCGATCGTTGTGAAAATGTGGTGGCTGATCGCTGCGCGAAAACCCCAATAGCTCTCCCTCTCCCACTTCTGCGAAAATGACGGCCCGACTTCCATCCTTTGCACGCAGATCAAGCCCGTCGAATGCCTCTCCTGCTATCCCGCTTCCATCTCGTCCAGCGTGGGCGACCTGGACGTAGCCCATCGAGACCCGGCACAGTCGGCTCCTACATTCCTCCTTCCCTCCTCGAATCGAAGCTCCCTCGACTTCGGCGGTACTCCGGAGTCGGCTCCCAACAGCGCAAGCACCTCCCCAGACCTACAACCAGCGACCCTCGGCGCCCACAGGCAGAACGCGCTGAGGCCTCTGCACGCACTCAACCGCTTTCCGGTCGCCGGTAGCAATGGCAGGGGATGCGAGAGCTGCACCATCAGCCTCCCGGAGGAAATATCCAGCAAGTTGCCCCCGGGTGCCCCAGGGAGTCCGAAGCCCGACGGCAGTGGCCGGAACGGTAGTCCGATCCTGCGTTTCAGAGAGTCGCTCCAGATATACCAGGACCAACAGAATGAGTCTGACTCGGAGGAAGATCGTGGAGGACCTATACGCTTAAATCAGCAGTCCTCGCCTGAATCCTTCGCCTCCGACAACTCCGCATCTTACTATCACAAACATACCCTATCCTATATCTCGACCTCCAGCCCCACCGATCCAAATACCTACTCCGTCATCCGCCGAGCCGCCATCCGCACCCTGTCTGGCGAACAGCTGCCTCGGGGTCAAACGGCCGGTGAACTTTTCTTCGGCACACCACTCGACGGCTGGACCATTGCGTACAAGTTTCGTCTTTCGGACCCTTATGCCCGCGGCGGTTATCGTAAATACGCACTCATAGCACTCGTTAGCAGCGAGACTAGAGCGTATCAGGTCATGACGTTCATCTGGGAACATTTTCGAGGCATTGCAGGTAATATCATAGCGAGGACCGCGCAGAAAGTCAAAGAAAGCGAAGGAGACAGCGGCGACCATGAAGGTGTCAGAAAGGAGCACCGTATCCCTGTGTCATCTTTCCTGACTGGGAGGACGACAGATCCTGATGGGTATCCGAGACAGTATGGCGCGGCTAGGATGAGAGCTAGAGGCTTGACGGAGATGGTGGGAGATGATAAGTTCTTTGCGGAGCTGCATCTGGAGTTTGTGGGGATGTTGAGAGAGTTGATGGGTGGGTGTAGTGGATGAAGAGGAGCACGGAGAGTTGGATGGTCCTTTGCGGACTAGACAACCAAGCACACACTCATCCAGCAAAGGCATATCAGGTGCACCTTAGCACAGACACTGCTCGATACTCAAGAACGCCATCCTGCATTGTATCCGACCACGAGGAGGAGAACGCGTGTCTCCCAACCACAAGCGGCTCCTCTCGATGAAGTTTGTACAACCAGGTCACACTGCCATGGAACTGAGCCGGACCGCCTGGTGAAGATGATACCATGTCTCGGAGGCTCTTCTCGACCGGTTCTCGCAGCTTTTCATGCGATTTAGCGGTTTTTTTTCAAACTTCTTTGCGGTCTCGTCTAGACTTCGTTTCTTGCGTGATACCCAAGCGAATTATCTTTCTTCAGTTTAGAATTTTTCAATTAGAACGAGCAATTGCAAAACTTCAGACAATCATAGAAGCAGTAAATCTTTGAGATCATGACGTTGCTGGTGATTGTCGGACGCTTGAAAAGAAATAATTACAAGGACCGAGTTCCGTAAATGTAAATGTGTACTGCCGTTGAGGCATTGGCGAGCACGCAATTCTAGTACTAGGCAGAATAATAATAATAATATGTATAAAAAAGTTCCTCTCTCTCTCGCTACACCTGCCACACGCGAAACACTCGCACCCGAAACAACCAAAATTCCTCCATCTTCAAACAACCTCCCACAAAAATATCCCACACCGACCACCACACTCCCCAACCACAACAACCACAACCACACAAACCACAAACCATGGGCATCGCCTTCGACGCCGCGCCCGACCGGCCCGAACACATCGAAGCCATCCTCAACGGCCTCGACAGGTACAACCCGGAGACGACGGCCATCTTCCAGGACTACGTCACGCAGCAGTGCGAGGACCGCACGTACGACTGCTATGCGAATCTGGCGCTGCTGAAGCTGTGAGTTGGTGCTTTTTTTTTTTTTTTTTTTTTTTGGGTGTGTTTTTTTGGGGGTTATGGGGGCAGGAGAGGAGAGGAGAGGGGTCATTTACATGATGATGGATTCTTCAAACGTTTCCTATTACCTGACGCGGAGCTTCCGGAGACAAGATTTCGATTCGATATCGTCGTCGATGGGGCTTTGCCTGATGTTAGAATGTTATTAGCTCTATCTGACCCGACCCCTCTCTTCTCCCTTTCCTCTTCTCCTACCCTACTCCCCACCACACCGCACACAAATCCCCCGTTTCGCGAACCCGTATCCGGCTGACGAAAACCCACCCTTTCTCCTTTCGCGCCCCACAGCTACCAATTCAACCCGCACCTCACCCGCGACGAACCCGTCACCAACATCCTCGTCAAAGCCCTCACCGTCTTCCCCGCCCCGGACTTCTCCCTCTGCCTCCACCTCCTCCCGCCCCACATCCTCTCCCCGCCTCCCTCCTCCACCTCCACATCCCTTACGCAGGCGGACACCCCCCTCGCCGAAGCCGTCCAGAAACTCGCCCGCCTCAACGCCCTCCTCGAGCGCTGCGCCTACGCCGACTTCTGGGACGCCCTCGACGCAGACGACCTCTACGCCGACCTCGTCGCCGACGTCAACGGCTTCGAGGAACTGATGCGCGTCCGCGTCGCCGTCACCGTGGGGCAAGGGTGTCGCGCTGTGGATAGGCAAGTCGCGGAGGGGTGGTTGCATCTCCAAGGGGGGGAGTTTGAGACGTTTGTCAGGGAGATTTGCGGCTGGGGGGTTGATGGGGGGACGGGGATGGTGAGGGTGCCGGTTAATAAGGAGAATGAGGCGAAGGGGACGGTTGTTAGGGAGGAGGTGAGGTTTGAGCAGTTTGGGAGGGTGGTGAGGAGGGCTTATGAGCAGCCGGCTTGATATGAAAAGGGGGGGGGAGGGTTGTGGGGTTGTGGGGTGGGGGCAGGATGGCTTTTGCAGCTGCTTGCGGGGTTGGAGGAGGGAGGTGTGGAGAGGCTTTAGATGGGCCGCTTGAACATCACGAGCTTATGAGCTGGGCAGATGGATGGGCGTTTGTGCTTATCTGTGCACGGAATGAAAAGTAGAAGAACTTGAAGAGCGACGATTGCCCCTTCTAGGTTTCGTCCGCTAATGTATCAATCATGTCCACACCAATCTCTACGTCCTGGTATCACTACTTTACATGACATTCTCCTCCATTCCTCCCCCATCGCCAACTCAGCGTTCCCCCCCCCCTTTCGCATCCTCCTCCCACTGCACCCCAACCCACTCCTCCACCCACCCAACCTCCCCCGCCCCCACCCCCGGCTCCGCACAGTCCCTCCCGCACACCCCCAACACCACAGTGCCCCACTCCATCCCCTCCAGCCCTTCCTCCTCCACCTCAAGCTCGGCGATGGCCCGCGGCACGAGCTGCAGCTCGAAGACCCGCGGCGCGCCGCAGTTGGGACATTGGGGCATCGTCCGGCTCCCTGAGGCGCGGCGGGGCGAGGCGGCGACGACGGTCTGGATCTTGTTGTTGCTTCCGGAGGGGTGCGGGGGCGTGAATGTTTGGCCGACGGCGTCGGTTTTGGAGTAGAGCAAGGGGGTCCCGCCGAAATCGTAGCGGAGGACCTGCTGCGGGTTTTGGGCCAGGCGGTCGGCGAATTTCTGGAAGGTTTTGTCGATGGTGGATTCGAAGGCGTCTTTTTCGTCGTCGTCTCCGCCGCCGGGAGCCGAGGTGGCTGCGTTCGGTGCTGGCTTCGATGAGGTGGGGGGGTCCGGGTCGAGACTTTCGTAGTCCGCGTCTAGGTGGTAGGCGGGGTATGGGTTCGGTAGGGAGGGTGGAGAGGGCCATGGATCTTTTGGGGCGGGAGCTGGTGGGGAGGAGGAGATGCGGGCTTTTTGGGCGAAGGTTGTGGGGAGGTCCGGGGGTGGTGGCTGGGGTGGTTTGGATGCTAGGGATGAGAAGGGGGAGGAAAGGTTTGGGTTGGGCGGGGGAGCGAATGGGTTGGCAGGTTGAGAGGTTGAGGGGGTGGTGGTGGAGGAGGAGGAGAATGGGTTCTGGTTGGAGCTGGCGGGGGTTGGAAAGGTTGAATTGAAGAGGCTGTTGCCTAGGTTTGGAGCTGCAGGTTCAGGCTTTGGTGTTTCTGGCGGCGCTGTGCCATTATCCATTGTCTTCGGTTTCCCAGCAGCAGAAGCCTTCGAGACCCTGATGCCTCTGATGGCTCTCATTGTCCCCTCTTTCTTCCGGCACGCTTTTCGCCTGCAGCTGAAAATGTAGAGTTTCCGCTCGTGTCCCGGGAACTTTTCGGGTAGGTCTCCGTTCAGTTGTAGCAGAAGAGCCATCATGCTCTTGCATATCCTGCATTTCGCTAGATCCGCCGAGGGAGCGCTGTTCTCGTCTAGCCACACCTAGCCCAGCTTGTTAGGTTCTTTAGCAGACGCTTCGATGCAGTGGAAGGTCGTCATACTAGACTGCCTCCAAGCTGGCTAAATTCATCGTCTGTGGGCTCTTTCGAGGCATAGCCAAGCAAGACGTTGGTGGTTGTGAAGCTTCCGCTCTCATCATCAGAGGAGTCACTGTCGTTTGGAGGCATTTTGATCCAGGTTCTTGTTTAATGAGAGAATTCCTTGTTTCACAATTGCTTCATCACGAAACTGCAGAGATCTTGTGTGGAACCAATTAGAAGAATCTTTGACATTCAAACACCGTACGCCATCACATCACCAGACAGCACTAAGTTTTATGTACTGTTTCTTGGGTGTTTAGACCATGATTTCTTTCTATACTTTTGCATCCTAGATCGTTCAGCGTTAGACCCGGCCAAACCTTTCACCGACATGTGTATATTTCCGCAACTGTGAACACTTCCTTCCCTTCTCTTCTTCTTCTTCTTCTTTTCATAGGAATAGGAGTCAAGGGGCCAAAAGCCCAAAACGTTCTCGAGAAATGTGATTACCCTTCTGATAGTATTGGGACCTTCCAAACAATACCTGGTATCATGAGCGATGAATTTAAATACACCCTTTGCGATAGGAGTGGTACGTCTTCATCCAGTAAAAGTTGACAGATAAAATTAATCAGATCTTGTAGACACATGTTTTCCTCATTGTTATATATCTTCTTCAGTCTGCTTTCCTCATCTGGATGCTGGGCTGAGAATTTTCCGGCAACCAAGGAATTATAAATAAATGTCAACTGCATGATGGTTCAGCTTATATTTCCTTCTTTTTCTTCTTCTTCTTATATAAAAATATTCGAATGGCGGGTACCTATTGTGTCGTTCGCTTCGACCCTTCCAATGGAGTTCTATCAAGGTCAGGACAGTGTCATCTCCGATTTCTGTTGGAAAAGAATGCACATTTCTCGGGTTATAACCTAAAAAATGGCACACTTGACACTGGAAGAGAGTGAGAGGCCGGTGAACAAGAGTTGGAGACTCGGACGACGAAAGTCGACAGACATGGAGCGATATGTCTTTATATACTCCTCTGTGAGGGGCAGTCGATCAGAACATCGGAGAAGGATGAGTCTGTGTTGTGTGGGAGATTGCGTGATACGAAGATGGGACTTCACTTAGGAAATTGGCAGAACCGTGCAGCCGCTAGCGTCCGGATATCCCCTGTCTGCCACCTAAACACAAGAAGCTGATCAAAACATCTTCGGTGATTCTCCTTTGCATTGCCAGTCCTTGCATTCAGATCAAGCTCCTCAGTCGTGGCACGAGACCATTGTGTTCCTCCTCACGTCTGGAAACGTTCAAACGTTTGCGTGTCCCTCACGATCCGTCTTGAGAGCTTTCAACGTCTCCGATCATCGAAGACGACCAGTACGAGTCCAACACGAGTCTCTGTCTTTTGTCTGTTTCCTCGCATCGGACCCAAGCCTTCGAAATGTCGGATCTCTCGTTGCAGGCTCCAGCTGTACAGCGCGATGAGGGAGCAGCTTCGCAAGTTAACGTGCTGATTAACGGGTTAGTCTCCAGATTAATGGTGTTGATGGGTCAGTCTTACCGTACACTGACATCTCATAGGCACTCTCCGATGACGAGCCTACCTTCCGAGCTAGTTCGTGGGATTATCTCACATCTCACCATGGCCGAACTGATTCGCTTTCGCGGTGTCTGCCGATTCTTCCATGAGGTCTTCCATTATTCTGAGAAGATTCTCGTGCGGTAACTACTTCAGACTCCGGAGTTCTGGCAAGCAGGCAAATTATTTGGAGATACTGGACCTGAAATGGAGAGCTACAAGCACCTCTTTAGCCTGAAACGTCGTTGCTCAGTAGTCAATACACTAGCAAAGTTCATATCGGACTACTCCCTCATGGAGTACGGAGAACACGAAAGATTCGTTGAGACGGACATTCGATCTCGCCTTCTTCTGCTTACGCACTACCTCGAACACCATCGCTCATGTCTTCAGGCCTTTGTCTCTGATCCCAGCAACGAACCCTATTTCGGAGTACCAAATGGAGAGATCGAGAACTTCACCCTGGCCAACTATAAACACGAGAGCGCGTACCATCTGTGCGGCTTACACAAATGGCTCATGGGTTTGCTGGAGAGGCGTCTTGGTGGAGAAACACTCACTATACTCGACAGAGAGGACACCGAGGGCACGAAGTATGCAGAGTTGCTCGTCCTTGGAGGTATCGAGGCTATCAAAGACTGCATTGTTCCAGACACATGCACTGAGCGCGTTAACAATATGGAGATGCATATGCAGCGCGCCTGCTCCGTCCGTCTTTCGGAACTTCCCACTAGGACAGTCGATTTGGCACTTGTACTAGCCCCCATCACGCCTCCCTTGTCTCATCAAACGGCGCTCAATATGTGCGGTATAATGCCCATGGACTACGACATCCTGGAGAATTTATTTGTTTGCCTGCCTGAAGAGCCTTCTACACTTTGGCAAGTCGACACGAGTTATGCCGACAGCGATTTCAAGTTCGAGGTTTGTCCGGATCATACTTCAGCGGATAGCGAGCGATCTCCAATTGGGGACGACTTGGGTGTGTGGTTGAAGAAGATGATGTCTTTGCGTTATATACAGCTTACAAGGGTTTTCTAGTCCTCCGGTTGAGGGCCGATTGAACTTCTTGGAAGACGAGGAGAGCCACCTTGATTGAAAGGTTCTGTTTGGATCACACACTTCGCGGGAGATTCACACCATTCTATCAAAAGCCACGCTAGAGCTTGCAATACACAATTGGATATTATTCCACCAGAGTCTTTGAGGAAAATAGCAAAAAGTACTAGAAGTTAGATCAATTGTGCCCCGCCACTTGAACTATATCATACTTTGATCCTGTGGCTAAGCCAGCTTTGCGCTTTTTGGGGGGATAAAACAGTCAAGCGAGCTGGGTCCCAATCTTGTCGCTACAACACACTGACCACGCAAACATCAGTCGTGGGACCGTGAAGTTGCTTCCTGTAAGGATAGACCATGC
The DNA here is from genome assembly GCA_003184365.1 of Evernia prunastri. NCBI lineage: Eukaryota > Fungi > Ascomycota > Lecanoromycetes > Lecanorales > Parmeliaceae > Evernia > Evernia prunastri. Next base: position 19,316 of record NKYR01000191.1, on the reverse strand, counting down.
CTCATGCATTGTTTGGCATGCATTGTCAGCGGTTGCCGGAAGCCATTCGAGATAGATGCAACCTATCTTGTGACCGCCTTCGTATGTCGATGGTAGGCTCATCAATTGTACAGCAAGGCTCGAGAATAACATAAATGTCTTGTTCTACGTTACATTATCATTCGGACTATAATCAGTATAAGGTCTTAGAGTGTATAGTCCATCGCGTAAACATAACTTCTATAGGATCTCCACATCTTGCGTCTTCCTAACCAGCCTAGAATAATATCGGCTTATATATATATAACAAGATACTCCAATAAGGAAGCTGCCGCACCCTTCACGCAGCGAGATAGCCTAGCCAATTGAGGTTAGCTTGCAGACGTCTTAGAGTATACCTATCCCGTCCCAGACTCCACCCCTACACCTAGGAAACGAATACTCATGGTTGAAATTCGTAACTGGAGCTCATAAGTTGCGCAGACTCTGTAATCGTTGCGATGTGACCAGATCCGGTAGGAGCTTGAGCTCAAGTGCTAATTTGCATAAATACCATCAGAACGGCTCCATAAGCCGCCGTGGCAGCTAAGACCTCAAATGGCCGCGCCACTGTCAGTATACTCAGCAGGATGGTGAAGATTACCAAGAAACCGGTGATGACCGCAAGTCGAGCTTCCAAGCTGTACGTCTGAGCTGACAGATGTTGTAACCACCACAATGGGCCAACAAGCATCCCAACGCCAAGAACCATGGTCACGAAAGTCACAGACTTGTCAATGACAGACTCTTTGCTGTAAACCGTGGTGTCTAATCCAAAGTCTCCAGAGGTTCCGTGAAGGCGTTCGTTAATCTAAAGTCGGTCAATCAACGAATGCAAAGAGGGAGCCTAGGCGAGCCTACTTTTCTTTCTCTGAAAGGCGCCCATAATCGAGGCGTCTCGAACTTGTCGATGAATCTGCGTAATGGTGTCTTGATCTTAGGGACGACCGCTATTAAATCACCGTCTTTGTCGATGAATTGCTTTTCCTCGTGTTGGATGACCTTTTCGTTTGCATTGACGAACCAACGTTTGACATTGGATGTTTGAAATTCAGTCGCTTCAGGGCGTGCCTTAATTTGTGCATGATCTAGCAGAAATCTTTCTGATTCAAGTCAATGAGAAATCCTTACCTCAATCTACAACTAGAAGCCGTAGCACCTACGATATTGCTCAAGTCTCGAAGTCAACAGATCCAAAAGCCGCTGTCGTTCCCAGTTGCGATCGTATCGAAATGTACCATTGTCGAGGTCGTTTTTTATGCATTCACTGTCCATGCGCTGGAGATCTTCCTCTAGTATGACAATTCGATCTTGGAGTCTTAGTAAGATCCGTGCGCTTAGCTCTCCGAATCTCCGCAACACAAAGAAATCGTCGTCCGAAGCGGTCCATTTGCACATAGCAGGATAACCTCTACTATCGAAAGTACTAAGTTAATCAAATAACTAGTACGGGTTCATAAAAAGCAGTCATGTACTTACTACTTCCACGGCTCCTGATCAGCTTTATCGCGAGAGAAACCTGTATCGGTACCAGGGGAGTGACCCTGTCCTGTGGCATGCTGAGGTGTACCATCCGCTGGTGCTGACCACTGAGGTTGGTTTTGGTAGCTGTTTGATTGTTCAAAGGGGAGTCCCGGTGGTGGGAGAGGCTGTGAAGGCTGCGCAATATCCACCGGTACAATAGGATGTTGGGACGAGGCAGACAGCCCTTCTTGGTCACAAGGCTGATGATTGATTGTACCCATGGCTATCATTGGCTCTGGACTGGAACTCATGGAGCTTCGAGCTCGTTGAAAATGCATACGCGTTTCCTTTGAATCGTGAGGAGTGTTGCAATCCAGGCCATGGAATCTGGCCGTTTGCGAGGTATTAAACCCCAAGCATCCTGGCTGTGCCCCCCCAGAAGAACTGTTCCAGCTGAACAATAATACGCATGCGTCTGACACCGCTTAGTCGATGCACGAGTCCATGTCTTGGGACCCCATCAATCCCTCCATCACACAACCGCGAGACTCGCGTCTTTGCCTGTTCTTGTCCTACACTGCCCCTCCATACGCATTATTGTGCGGCAACCAATCAGCTTTGCAATAATGTACTTCCAGCTTTGCGGGACGCTTGCGTGGAATATTAGCCACCAATCACCACACACCATAACACATCTTCAGCCCTGTGCTACTCATGCATCTCGGGTTGGTGTGACGCCCGGTTTCAATGGTCTAGAGGCCAATAATCGGCAGCGAGAACAAGGCAAATCCTACTTCGCGAGCCTCAACGTTGCCTGCAATTTTGAAAAGTATGTATCAGGCAGGCTATTCAAGCAACATCAAAATGCTGCCTCCCCCACCATTTCGTGTCTGTTCCTTCAAGCTGGCGTTTTCGGGGCTCGTCATAGGGCTTCCCTTGTGTCTGGCAACAAAAGAAGCTCACAGGATATGCTAGAAACTTCGTACATGTTTGAAACTCAATTGCGACAGGGGCTACCATATTTCCATTCGCTGCAAGAGTAATTTGAGTTGCAGCCAATACCCGATTGGGCAAATCGGGAACGCAAAGAGAAAATGAGTGACGGCCCAAACAAGAATTGGCGCAATGCCATAAATATTCAAAGAGCACTGCGTCCGGTCCACGAAGACCAAAGTGGAGGGCAGACCAGGGGCTTTGAGAAAAACCGCGAAGGCGTCCGTCCGCGGGCCAGAGATCCGCCTCCACCTAGCCGTCCACCATATGGTTATCCTCAGCATCACGCAGCTGATCCTGGCCCTTCCAATGGGTTTTATCCTGGCTACACCTCGCCACCTCCCTCGACACGGTATTCGCCTCCGCCGCAGCCCAGCCAGTATTACCCACCACAGAACCAGACAGGTTCCAGTCATCAGGCTTATGGTGCACCTCCACAGCCCCATCAAATTCAATACCATTCTGCCTATCCGCAGGCCTACAGCCAGAACCAGGGCTATACCACTGCCTCGCCTCCAGCTTCACACCCACCGCCTTTCTCAGGCTACCAACAGCAACATACGTCCCCGGCCAACCAGACTTATCAAGGTGGGCAAGACCCCTACGGTCGCCCAGCCGCATACCGGCCAGCTGGCAACTCCTACTCTCCGCCCCTCCCCCAGGGTCCCCATATTCAAGATAGCACGGGCTCAATTCAAAGCCCAAGCTTCGCTAGACCGTCCTACCCTGCTCAGTCTAGTGGAGAGTTCTTGAGTCCGGCTTCCACAGCACCTCCAACCCTGCAGTGCGAACATACGTACCAGGGCAATGGACTGTATGTCCCCACCCGCGGTTGGTTCTGGTGCATTGCTAATGAAGCTACAGATGTCGTGATTGCGCAGAACGCTATTATGAAGGTACGGGCCGAAGATGATCTTCCTTGCTTCAGCAAAACGTTCGGAACAACGTTACGCACACCCTTTTGGATCTCTCTGGACATACTATAATTGGAGTGCTCAATGAAGTTCTGGGGGCCTTCACGTCAAAGCTGCATCGTCGGTTGCCTGAACAAATCATTTCCCTGGGCAGTATAGATGTCAATACTGTGAACATTCTTTTTAGTCCTTTAGGTACGCTGCTTTCGTCCCAATATATGTCGAGACATACTGCTTCTTTGCTCTCTGAGGTCAGCGCTCGTATGTTAGCTGACTGCAGTCATGCTAGTACGCTCAACGGTGTTCACAGGTGGGGGTGAATTGAAAATACCTACTTATAGTGCGGGATGGATTCGGTATGCTGTACATCTGGTGTACAGCAAGGCCATGAGTAGGCTAAGGGTTCGATGGTAAATGCCACAGACTGGTGACTCTCAGAGGGGATGAAGCCAACAGAGGGGTGAATTGAACAGGCGAATATCTATCATGTAGTGCCTCTTTTAGGTATAAAGCCCAAATAGGTGTCTATCTAGACGTCGAATCTCCCAAACTGATGACTCTTTGCAGGGGGGGAAATCCCCAATGAATTTGTAGATCTGGGGGATGAACTAACGAACAGATGACCATATAATAAATGAATTCCCCACATCTGCCAAGTTCTTAAGGGATATGCCTCACGGATGATTGACTATCTAGGGGATGAGTGACGGAAAATTTGTATACCTTTAGGGGATAAAGCTCAAATAGGTGTTCATCTAGACGCTGAATCTCTCGGACTGGTGACTCTATACAGGGGAGAAACCCCAATGGGTTTGTAAATTGGGGGGATGAACTAATGAACAGATGACTATATAAACAATGAATCTCCCAACGCTGCCAATTCCCTTAGAGATATATCCCACGGATGATTAACTACCTGGGGGACGAGTCACAAAAATTTGATATCTCTTTAGGGGATAAAGCCCAAAGTTGAGTGGCTACTTAGAGAAAGATTCCCTTAAGTGCAAATTTTATAGGGATGCAGTCCCCAAGTAAGTCACTATGTGTAAACCATGAAACCCTCAAGCTGCAAATCATTTGGGGGGTGAATCCCACCACTCAGTAGATATCTCGGGGACAAATCTCTCAAATAGACAGTTTTCAGGGATGAATCCCTCCAGCCAGTATCTAGAGGATAAGCACCTGGAAGTTTGCAAGCAGCAATGAATACGATTAAGCAATGAATGCAACAAGCAATGAATCTCACCCGCAGCAATGAATGCAACTTAGCAATGAATCCTATGTGTATAGATGAATATGCAGGGATGAATATAGCCAAGTAGATGAATTCTACACGTATTAATGAATACGCACCGATGAATGCAACTAGCGTCGTTCCTCCGTGCATATTTAAACCCCTTCTCCAACCCAAATAATCTTATCTTCTGACACAACCACAGCCAAGTTGTTCAGAGCTTTGGAGCTTTGCTGGCACACACCGCTTTAACAAATCATTCTTTATGTGTCTTTCTTGCCTCCTTAGAGCCTTAGTTTGGCCTCGTATATACATGTGAACAGAGAGAGAGAGGGACCTTACAAATATATAAGCCGTGGCTTTTCTCCATGAACTGTTTCAGACCCGGCGTGCCGAGCCACTAAGATGATCAACATTCCCACAAATCTGGAGCCTCTTACTTTCAAATTACCATCATCTTTGCACAACCTCAGCCGGGCTCTTTATGCTGTTAGACTGTGGGCTTTCATCGAAATGCTGACAGACGCTCGCAAGGCTTGGCTTCCTATCCCACAGAAGCCTTCAGTCATGGATTTTGGACCGGTCTCGAGTGACAGGTTGCTGGCCGCGAGTCTGCAGAGTGAGGCCTACTTGAGACTTCAGCTGGCATGGGTGTATCCCAGATAGAGCTACTGAAGCAGGTTCGGTGCAGAAGAGTGGACTCGTACCGATGGAGAGCTGTCAGAGGGTGAGTCCTGCTACTCTTCTCATCGAGTCAACTCCTCGTGCTCATCTTTTGCAACGCAGGATGGTTGAGGTCGACACGCTCTACATAGCCACTGGAATGAATATCTGAGCCAGTGGTAAACGGAGAACAAAAAGGAACTGAGCTGATGGTTACTTCCGGAATGTGAATATTGTGCCATTCTTACTATACCTGTTCTCGAGAGCTGATTCCATCAACAGCAGCATACCTGAGACTGACCCCTGCGGTCCAACCAATCACTTTTGCCGATACAAAGGAAGAAATGAAAAGAGTGGTCTAATTACCTGGGAGTGAATCTTATCCTCCGGACTCTCGGCTTCGAAATGCGTTCTCTGTCGCAGTGCGGCCCCTCCGAAACGAGGTTCAAAGAAACGGCGCGTCTCGAGTCCGCCGCCCTCATTCTATTTCGAATCCTTGGAAGTCTCCGTCAACAACGGCTGCGTGCTCGAGACAGGGAATAAAACTCGGATCACACGGCCACACTTCAAACTTTGAGCTGTTGTGATTCCATCCACCATTACGGAGGCGAGTCACCCTAGGTCGGAGTGACCAGCTCTTCGAGGTTCAGCCAATCCGGGGTCACTTCCTCGCGAAGGACAAGTCCTGAAATTAAGTCGATCTCTTGAGACTATGGCAATGCTGGAAATCTGGTCATCAGCCAATGGTGGCCAATGGTGGCCTTTGCAGATGTTTGCAAAACGGAATGTAACATATGCGGAGATGGAGGCTAGGGGGGCACGTTCAAGCTCGAAATCGACTCAGACTTCTACTTCGGTGCTGGAAACCTCGTCGTTGGCCAATGGTGGCCACTTCAGATGTGCACAAAACGGAATGATGCATATGCGAAGATCGAGGCTGGAGGCCGCGTGCAAGCTCAAAGTCAACTCAGTCTTCTATAATTACCTTGGTGCTGGGAACGTGGTAGTGGGCCAGTGGTGGCCATTTCAGACGTGTACAAAACGGAATGGTGCACATGTGGGCCACGTGCAAGCTCAAAGCCGAATCAGTCTTCGATAAGTACCTCAGTGCTGGAATCCTGATCGTAGGCCAACGGGGGCCTCTTCAGATTTGCGCCAAACGAAATGGAACACAAGGAGAAATCATCGCTGGGATCCACTTGCAAGCTCAGAAGCCCAGTCAATCTTCTGTAGGTATTCAGGTACTGGAAATCCGATGGTGGGTCCATGATGGCCTCTGCAGATGTGCGCGAAACGGAGTGGAGCTCATGGAGAGGTCAAGGCTGGCATCCACGAGCCAACCCTCATGATACTCTAACCTGCGCATCCAACTGCAATCGAATCAACTATTCAGCTTTCAACGTGTATCTTGAGGGAGATCCCAGTCCTGAGCCTGTCTCGTTTGATTACCTCAATACCAGAAGATAGGTGAAACGACAATGGTGGCCTCTCCAAATGTGTGCCAAACGGGATGGGGCGCATTGAGGGATCGAGGACGGAATCCACATGCAATTCAGAACCCCAGTCGCTCTATTGTGATTACCTCGATGATGGAGATCTGGTGATTGGCCAATGGTGGCAGTTCCAGATGTGCGCGAAATGTGGTGGATGTGGAGAGGTCGAGGCTGGTGTCCGTGAACAGTAAGTTAGTCATGTTCACAGCATAGCATGGGACACTCACTGATAGTATACAGGAGGATCTGGTCTAGGTACTTTTCGAATTGGCTCGGACAGAACAGAGACATGCAAACATGTTGCGGTCAGGAAAAAATGTCAATGGGCAATGGTGGCCGTTGCAGATGTGCTCCAAGCGCGATGATTCTTGTTAGGAGATGGAGCACACGCCAAACCTCGTCACACTGCCTGTGGGTAATAAACTTTCAAACCTATATCTGCGACTTGCCTTCACACCGGGATCAGCCAAACGCTTGGACAAATCCGGTGTCAATCGACGGTCGCTAGCAGATTGAAGCCCAGCAGCATGGCAGTCGCTCAGTCCGAACGGCCTTATTCAGTCCATTCCCTATATACTCTGGCTCGATTCCCCAGTCAATACAAGTACGACGCGTGGATCGACGGCGATAGCTATGTTGTCGGGTCAGTCTCGACTTCAGATCCACGATGCTTTTCGTTCTCGAAATCGCCAAGGCCAGCGAATCTCGACCCTCTGAAAGATTCCAAGGAAACACCCAGGGACCCCGGTCTCAGTGAAGCATTCATCAGTTTATCTGCCAAACCACCTGGCGAAACCTGCAGAGCTCCTTGTCTGATACATACCTGGAGCTTCAAGGTCTGGGACACAGCATTCGCATGGGAGCGCATAAATATATACCGAAAACCTCGGAGGGAATCTTTAAGCACTACAGGCTGCAGCACTACCTTCGATGATAAAGGAGCGCCTAACGTGTTTGAACGTCAAGGCGCACTGAAAACAGTGGAATGCCAAAATATGACACTGAAGATGTCAAAGCGCAAGTTCAAGACCCGAGGCTAGGTCCGGTAGGCCGCCGGCACTTGGAGAGACCCCGACGCTGTTCTTGGATACTCACTGGTGACTTCAATCTCCGGCCACATCAAGAATTGTGCTTTTATGAAAAACACGACGCCTCAGTGACAGTCGGAAAGCCTCTTGTTGTCGCGTTACCACCGCCTCAATCTGGAGTGTGATTTCTTGATGCATACGAAGACTAAAGCCACCAACAAGTGCAACCGAACTTTTGCAACATTTCTTCGGAAGTTTGGTCCAACTAGCTTACGTCGGCGTGTCCGTACCATAATTGAGGTTCAGCTCGGCCTGGACCTCTGGAGATCCAAGCACGAAGTGTCTGGCGATTCCAAATTCGCCCGAAAAGCGATAAAATCGAACTTTGCTGTCGGATGGACAATGAATGTACCGCGTTGTCTTTGGTAAAGTCCGGTTCTTCGGAAGCAAAGGCGCTAAATGAAGTTGACAAGGCTGTTGACGTTGAAAAGGAGATCAGTACGACCTTTATTGGCGAAAGAAACGCGTGCTTCAGCCAGAACAACGATTACAACTCGGAAAACATGTCTCGCATGATCAAGAAGCGAGAAGACATAGCTCGGATCGTCAAAGCTGCGCTCAAGGAAGAGACGATCGACGATCCTTCCGGTCTCGAAGACAGCAGAACTGGGGATAGACATACCACAACAGCAGGTACCAATCGGAGAATCATCTCACCATCTTCGGACCCAGTGCCAGCGCAGCAAAAACTACTCTTGTCAGCGCTCATGAGCTCTTTATTGCTACCAGTCTCGAAAAGAATTGGGATAGAGATGCGCGAATCACAACGACAGCTCCCGAATAGAAGCGAAAATGCGTTATGCGGATCGCAAAAGAGGTACTCGAAAAAGCTAAGACAGATGATCCTTTTCGTGCAGCACCTCTTTTTCATGGAGAAATTATGGAACAGCGAAAGAGGAGAAAGACTTCAAGTCACATAGCATTGAGTAAGACTATCCAGGCAAGGTCTCAGGTCACTAGAGTCGTTCAACCAACGGTGAAGTACCACCTGTGTGATGGCTAGGGCGTTGGACGTTTACAGCCGATAAAATAGGCAGACCCCAAGCCGTCAGAAGTCCGTGTGTGATCTCTCATACAGTAATATGCCCCAGGTTCAGTCCTACTGGACACCCGGTTGGAAGACCTCTACAGCCTCAATGTATACCGACTTTGACCGATCTCGCCAGTCCTGGGCAGCGATCCGGAAGGCGGATGTGGCTATTCAAGGTCTTGAGGCTGTAATCATCCTTCGCGTCATCTGTCTAGGGACATAGCGGTCCTGCATGTGACCAACAAGGTACTCTCGCTCTCTCTGAGTGGGTTTCTGCCAGATGATTCTTGGCGACCTTCATGATCTTTTTGAAGTCGTGTTCTCGAGGGTATTCCTGAACAGGCAGAAGCGGAGCAGGCAAAGGAAAAGGGAAAGATTGGTGTCAGGGAAGGAGACGGGCAGCGACAAGGCATAGTGAAGTGCAAGACAGACCAAAAGTGTAACAGGCAACGCTATGTATACCCGACGAGTACTCAGTTCACAGAACATTTGGCGCGGATTAGCTCTGACGGCACAAAAGCTTCACACTTCTACACATCAACGAAGCTTCCTCTTTTACCTTCGACCCGTCAGTCAAATCTTGAACAGGCGTTCCAGACTTGAACGGGTTTGCCCTACCTATGTGCTCTGCCACACGAGTCGACAATGTTGGCTAGTGACTGGGAAGCTGCTTGTGCTCTTTATCAAAACACACAGTCATCCACATCGGAAAAGTTATGCGGGGTATGGGCAGGGTACGGCATTGTTGGAATAGAAACCAGGAAGTAGATTGGCCGACGCATGGAGCCGGTTTTCGATGGAGGGACAAGGAAAAAATGTGCATCGATGGCATGGCCAGATGTGAGCCGAATCCATGATATTACGCTCTACCAGGGCGAGGCTTCTCGGACAACAGATCCGTACACACAAGCGATACTCGACGAGATGGCAACGCCATGCAACCCTGTGGGTGTGGTGGTACAGGAGAGAGACTGTTTGCTGGAGGAAAAAGGCTTGGACGACCTGTTGCATGACATCCCTTCGGTAGGACCTGCTACGCGAAGCCAAAGAACACTGGGATTAATCAAAAGCATCCAGGCCTTCAATCACCTTCATTTGTGACCTTCTGACATGGACCGGCGTTGCTTCGAAAGAGATATTCAGGGGCCAATATCATGCTGTTGGAGAAGCACAGTGCAGGGTGGTAGCATTGATTTGCGCTTAGTGAAAGATATCGCGTTGAGTGTGGGAGCCAAGCATCAGTCAAGAGCATTAGGCAATTGGCGGGTTTGAAAATATAATGAGGTTCAAGCTGGACAGACAAAGACAGAAGCTGTCATTCGCGATAACGGCTAGATATCATACGCTATACGGCATCTGGTTAGATGAGTCTGGGCATGTTCATGTTACATAATCTGTGTGTCATCCACACCCACCAATCCTTTGTAATGGAGCACAAGAATGCAAAGAGTGAAAGTTTGATGTCAATTTCTTCCTTTGCTCCATCAATGCTTGTCGCCAATGGCATTTCTTGATGCTGTTCTGCTGTATACTTTATAGCAACCGTCACTACGCACCATGACATTGATAAAAGGGCACTGAAATGGAATGAGAGATTGGTATAGATTCTCCGTTAGGATCACGGATACAGTTACCAGTTACCAGAACCCGTTTGAGTATTCGGTTCTCAGCCTCGCCACCCACCTTCCAGCGCTTAACCATCTTGGAGTTCCTCCATGCGCTGCCTGGTTCGGACTGGAAGGCTTTCTTCTTCGGGATGAGGCGACGTTCCGAGCTTGGTGTTGGTGTTGGTCTTGATGATGCAGCCAGAATCTTCAGCCTCAGGTACAAATGGCCCCATGCGGACTATACCAGCCTTAATGCACTCCACCAGATGGTGACCAAAGCCGCACAACTTCTTTTTCATGAAGCTCTGAATCGACATTGCCAAGACTCAAAATACCGCTATCCGCTTCGACATCAACATCAAGGTTCACTCAGTCCATCCAGCTCTTCAAACGTCATGGCTATTGGTGGTAGAGACGATCGCTCCTGTCCTGGGCTGGTGGCTCAAATGAATCAGCAATCATTCTGTTCGATGATGTTTCCAAACCCAGATTTCTTTGGTGCAATTCTTTTCACCTTCAATAAACTGGTCAGTCATTGCATGTTTATATTGGCTCGCGGAATTGGATCCAAAGACATAGGGCACGAATATATGAGAGACCAGAAGAAGTAAACTCGGAGCAGACCCTCAGATTGAAGGAAGCAAGAAGGGTGTACCTCCGGAAGGCGCGAAGACCGAATAGACGTTAGAGTAACGAATGGCAGGTCGAAGATGACGCGGGAATAGGATCTGCAGGAATTTAGCCCGACATCACGATATGAATACAAGTCTTTAGGAATGTCTAGGCATCACCTTCATTGCATCCACCTCCAGAATCTGGCCAGCAGAAATTTTCACAAACATGTTGCCTCAATGGCCCGTCCAAAGCATAGTCGAAAGCTTCTCCTGCGAAGCTTCGAAGACATCGATGGTACTTAGAGAAAGGCGGAGCACCAGGATAGCATGAGGATGGTCGTCAATAGAGGGTCGAGCCCGTCTCAAATAATTACATTGTGGTGGACTGTATCTTATTCTACCAGAATCCTCTTGTGAGAGCCTTCTTGACACCCTCCGGTACTCCGTTACCACAGTAGATATCTTGCTCTCGGCTCTAACTCATCGTCTCGTTGCCAATCATACTGATCAAACAACGTGCTTCTTTCTCCCAAAGCTTTGTATCCTTAAAGGGTGATGAAGCGGCATACTTCTGCTGCGGCTTAGGGTCCTGCTCGGATATGGTGACCATGGCAGTTTAAAGCAGATGAAACTGCAGGTGCTGAGCCAGTCAGCTATACAACAGACTTTTTTTTAAATTAATCCCCGGCCAGAAAATCAAAATCCTACCCATATTAATTATTTTTATTTCGCAACAACCACACATCTAAATAACGTTAGAATGATCTAAATTATCAAATAAATGATGCTCTATAAGATGGCTAGCCATGAAATTTATTATCTCCTTTAGCCAAAATCACACGCTCCATTCGTGCCCTCATCTTCCCACACCACTTCCCTATTCTTTCCTGCTCCAAATTGCGCCACGCAACGTCCCAGGCCTTAATCGTAGGCTCTTTCGTAGTTGGAGGATACGGTTGCTTCGAGATGTACTGCTTCAAATGGTACCAACAGGGCTCAATCTGATTTAGATCCGGAGAGTTGCCAGGCCAAGGAAGAACAGTTAGCCCCTCAATCTCCAAAAGCNGGATTGCCATCTTAAATAGCCCAAATTTCTGTCCGTCGAGATCCTCGAACGATATATTCTTCGCGGTTTCCGCCGCGTCTTTGACCAACTGGCCCATTCTCTTGACGTGGTCACGTCTGTGACCCTTCTCCTTCTGTTTCGTGCCGTCCTCTGTGGCCCTCGCTGCCTCCTTATTCGATCTCTCCATCCTCTTCATCGCGTCTATACGCGTAGCCAACGCGTGTCCGTCTTGCTCTCCCACATTGTCTTCGGCATCGCGTTGCCCTCCCTCGACTCCTACCGACTCCTCCTCTTGGTTCTTGGCTGTACTCGTCGTGACCTTCACATTGGAGGTCTCTAGAGCCCCGCAGGGGCCCTGGTGGGTGTGTTCGCAATTCGTGGTCGCCATCGTTTCTCGAGAGAGTCGATAAGAATTCTATTTATTTGATAATATTCGAATCTATTAATCGTTTTCGAAGATTATTTAGTAATCTAAAATAAGAGATTTTATTATATACGTCTAATACGTTCAATAGTAATATTATAACTATTTTATTCGAATTTTATATCTAATACAACAGACTTTTTTTTAAATTAATCCCCGGCCATAAAATCAAAATCCTACCCATATTAATTATTTTTATTTCGCAATAACCACACGTCTAAATAACGTTAGAGTGGTCTAAATTATCAAATAAATGATGCTCTATAAGATGGCTAGCCATGAAATTTATTATCTCCTTTAGCCAAAATCACACGCTCCATTCGTGCCCTAATCTTCCCACACCACTTCCCTATTCTTTCCTGCTCTAAATCGCGCCACGCAACGTCCCAGGCCTTAATCGTAGGCTCTTTCGTAGTTGGAGGATACGGTTGCTTCGAGATGTACTGCTTCAAATGGTACCAACAGGGCTCAATCTGATTTAGATCCGGAGAGTTGCCAGGCCAAGGAAGAACAGTTAGCCCCTCAATCTCCAAAAGCTCATTCTGTTGCCACGCATTATGAGACGGAGCGCCATCTTGAACGAGATAGCATTTGCCATACTTCTCAATAACTTCCTTAATGAACGGGATCAATCGGGGCAATAGCACGTATGTTTGATAGCGATACCAATCAATCCCTCCTCGGGAATTTTTGTTCCGCTCATATCCAACACCTTTAACCTTTGGAATCCGTTTAAGACGTCGACTTTTCGGTTTCTTAGCCTGCTCAGCAAGGAACTGCTCTCGTACGATTTGTTGTTGAGCATCGATATCAGCATTTCGATCTGCTAGATCCTCTTTAGCAGCCTCTTTCTCCGCCGCTGTCTCCTTGTCAAACATATAGCTCGGGCCCTTCATTTCAGACGTGTACGCAGCCNCAAAATCCTACCCATATTAATTATTTTTATTTCGCAACAACCACACATCTAAATAACGTTAGAATGATCTAAATTATCAAATAAATGATGCTTTATAAGATGGCTAGCCATGAAATTTATTATCTCCTTTAGCCAAAATCACACGCTCCATTCGTGCCCTCATCTTCCCACACCACTTCCCTATTCTTTCCTGCTCCAAATTGCGCCACGCAACGTCCCAGGCCTTAATCGTAGGCTCTTTCGTAGTTGGAGGATACGGTTGCTTCGAGATGTACTACTTTAAATGGTACCAACAGGGCTCAATCTGATTTAGATCCGGAGAGTTGCCAGGCCAAGGAAGAACAGTTAGCCCCTCAATCTCCAAAAGCTCATTCTGTTGCCACGCATTATGAGACGGAGCGCCATCTTGAACGAGATAGCATTTGCCATACTTCTCAATAACTTCCTTAATGAACGGGATCAATCGGGGCAATAGCACGTATGTTTGATAGCGATACCAATCAATCCCTCCTCGGGAATTTTTGTTCCGCTCATATCGAACACCTTCAACCTTTGGAATCCGTTTAAGACGTCGACTTTTCGGTTTCTTAGCCTGCTCAGCAAGGAACTGCTCTCGTACGATTTGTTGTTGAGCATCGATATCAGCATTTCGATCTGCTAGATCCTCTTTAGCAGCCTCTTTCTCCGCCGCTGTCTCCTTGTCAAACATATAGCTCGGGCCCTTCATTNTTCGAATTTTATATCTAATACAACAGACTTTTTTTTAAATTAATCCCCGGCCATAAAATCAAAATCCTACCCATATTAATTATTTTTATTTCGCAATAACCACACGTCTAAATAACGTTAGAGTGGTCTAAATTATCAAATAAATGATGCTCTATAAGATGGCTAGCCATGAAATTTATTATCTCCTTTAGCCAAAATCACACGCTCCATTCGTGCCCTAATCTTCCCACACCACTTCCCTATTCTTTCCTGCTCTAAATCGCGCCACGCAACGTCCCAGGCCTTAATCGTAGGCTCTTTCGTAGTTGGAGGATACGGTTGCTTCGAGATGTACTGCTTCAAATGGTACCAACAGGGCTCAATCTGATTTAGATCCGGAGAGTTGCCAGGCCAAGGAAGAACAGTTAGCCCCTCAATCTCCAAAAGCTCATTCTGTTGCCACGCTTTATGAGACGGAGCGCCATCTTGAACGAGATAGCATTCGCCATACTTCTCAATAACTTCCTTAATGAACGGAATCAATCGAGGCAATAGCACGTATGTTTGATAGCGATACCAATCAATCCCTCCTCGGGAATTTTTGTTCCGCTCATATCCAACACCTTTAACCTTTGGAATCCGTTTAAGACGTCGACTTTTCGGTTTCTTAGCCTGCTCAGCAAGGAACTGCTCTCGTACGATTTGTTGTTGAGCATCGATATCAGCATTTCGATCTGCTAGATCCTCTTTAGCAGCCTCTTTCTCCGCCGCTGTCTCCTTGTCAAACATATAGCTCGGGCCCTTCATTTCAGACGTGTACGCAGCCCAAAACATAAGCTCCGTATATCCACGATATCGTATATCCACGCAGTCCTTGTGGTAGGCCTCATCCTGAAGTCTAGTCACCTAGATCTGTCCCCGAGATTCGCCAACCCGCACCGAAGTCTCATCAGTGTGCACAATTATATGTTCTTTCCCTTCCAGCTTCGGTCCCCACTCCGTTACGAACTCAAGACGTTCCTCTTTCATTTCCGGTGTCAACAAAGGCTTGTGACGAGGTGGGTATCGACCATATCCAGCCCGAACAAACGCAGAGTTGATAGCTGACTTAGAGGCCATAATCCCAAGTTCTCGAGCAATTCTAACCCAGGGCTTGCGACGTTGGAATTTGTTCTTAGTGGCATGTCTAACTAGCTGCCGTTGCTGCCTCTCGTTAATTACTAGAGGTCTTCCTGATTGAGGACGTCGTTGGTGGGCCTCTGAAGATAATGGGTTAATATTCTCCTTTTGCGCGTCTCCGGCGCGTTTGAGAACATTTGCCACTGTTTTCTTATCGCAATGGTACTGCCTTGCAAGCTGACGATTGGATGTATGATTCTCCTTCTTAAGCTCTATCAGGGCCCCTCGTTTGGCCTCCGGAAGGTCTATTGCGCCCTTGGTACGTCCCATAATAATGTAGGTATTTGAATGGTTTTGGTGAGAAAGTCGCGAAATACGCGTTTTGTGTCATGGTGCAGCCTCGTCTCGTGCTGATCTCGCCTAGTCTCGTTTAACCTTTACATCATCCGCGCATATCGGGTATATGGGAAATGAAGATGTGGGNTGAAGTCTAGTCACCTAGATCTGTCCCCGAGATTCGCCAACCCGCACCGAAGTCTCATCAGTGTGCACAATTATATGTTCTTTCCCTTCCAGCTTCGGTCCCCACTCCGTTACGAACTCAAGACGTTCCTCTTTCATTTCCGGTGTCAACAAAGGCTTGTGACGAGGTGGGTATCGACCATATCCAGCCCGAACAAACGCAGAGTTGATAGCTGACTTAGAGGCCATAATCCCAAGTTCTCGAGCAATTCTGACCCAGGGCTTGCGACGTTGGAATTTGTTCTTAGTGGCATGTCTAACTAGCTGCCGTTGCTGCCTCTCGTTAATTACTAGAGGTCTTCCTGATTGAGGACGTCGTTGGTGGGCCTCTGAAGATAATGGGTTAATATTCTCCTTTTGCGCGTCTCCGGCGCGTTTGAGAACATTTGCCACTGTTTTCTTATCGCAATGGTACTGCCTTGCAAGCTGACGATTGGATGTATGATTCTCCTTCTTAAGCTCTATCAGGGCCCCTCGTTTGGCCTCCGGAAGGTCTATTGCGCCCTTGGTACGTCCCATAATAATGTAGGTATTTGAATGGTTTTGGTGAGAAAGTCGCGAAATACGCGTTTTGTGTCATGGTGCAGCCTCGTCTCGTGCTGATCTCGCCTAGTCTCGTTTAACCTTTACATCATCCGCGCATATCGGGTATATGGGAAATGAAGATGTGGGTTAAAGGACCGTGCGCCAGCTTCTATTTAGATAGCAGCTGGCCCTGCCCCAGCTTGATTCCTTGTNTCCGGAAGGTCTATTGCGCCCTTGCTACGTCCCATAATAATGTAGGTATTTGAATGGTTTTGGTGAGAAAGTCGCGAAATACGCGTTTTGTGTCATGGTGCAGCCTCGTCTCGTGCTGATCTCGCCTAGTCTCGTTTAACCTTTACATCATCCGCGCATATCGGGTATATGGGAAATGAAGATGTGGGTTAAAGGACCGTGCGCCAGCTTCTATTTAGATAGCAGCTGGCCCTGCCCTAGCTTGATTCCTTGTCTTTCGTCTTGGCCTTTCACCTACGTATAATATAGCCTAGTAATAATGCACATTCTTCGCCAATACCTCGTTCCTTGACATTTTGCGGCAAAACCTCGAGTGGGGATTAATTAAAAAAAAGGTCTGTTGTAGATACGTTTTAATAGATAATAAATATTATGCTCGTATAATCTAAGTCGTCTATCTTTTATATATATGAATAATAATAATTGATAAGTCTTCGCTAGATATGCAATTCGCTTAACGAGAATAAACTTTATTATCTTTTCTATAATGCTTAATAGTGTAATATATCTATATTTTTTTGAAATAGAATAATTCTTTTTAAACTTAAAAAGAATTACTATTATTAATGCTCTGAAGTAATTCAAGTAGTAGCTATTCGTAAGATATATATTAAATATTCAATATAAATAAAAAAGAAGAATAGCGCTAATCTCTTTAAAAATAAGATTTGAGATTTTATTCTCGTTAAAAATCTTCTTTAATGAGAATTACGTTATTATCTTTCGAATCTCGTTAATAGTGATTATTTTTATCGTATGTATATTTAAATATATTATATCGTTCTCGATATCGATTAGATCGATCTAAATAGACGATAAAAAGAATATTCTAAGCAGTAGATTGATTTTAATCTTCGACTCGCTAATCTTTATTTTATTTTCGTCGCTTAATAAAAAAAAAATGAATTTATTTTATTAGCTATTTGCGAACTCATTTGATCTTCTTTCACATTATCTCGAATAATTCGCATATCTAAATTATAAACTCTCGAAAGACTTTCTTTATAATCTTTTTAACAAGATTATTTTTAAAGTTCTTAATTATTCGATATTCGTTTCAAATCTTTTCTGTTAACTACTTTTTTTATCTCTTCTTCAAACGCTTAGATTCTCGTTAAACGTCTTTATATTTAAATATAAAGTCGAATTTAAATCGTAATAATATTCTACTGAGCGATATAGACTAAGTTATAATCGTTTAAAGAGCATTTATTATAACTATTACTTAAGAATCGATTTCACTATTTAATTATATGAATCTCTTCGATTACTAATTAAGATATTCTTTGAAGTTAATAAGTTTCTTTAGTATCTCTCTCAATATTTCGAAGTTTATTTGATTAAAATTTCGCTCAGATATCGATATAAAATCTATCGTGATTAGCTTTAGAAACGTGATGTGAGGTAGCAAAGCCTCTTTTCATGGAACTGCGTAGCAGCTAGGCACTAAGCGAAGTTATATGAGCGTGGTGCGTAGAAGTATACGTTCGATTGCTAAGTGAACTAATAGCTAAGGAAGAAGAAGAAACAAGGTGGGTGCGCGGATATTTAAGACTCCTGCCAAGCATTCCAACTGGCTTCATGCCTTGCGGCATAGCAATGCCGATCCTAGCCGTCGCAAGCCGCCTCACCGCCCCTTGCCCTTACACGTGAGAATAAATAAATAATCTAAATTACTCTCAAAGACTTCTTCGATATCGCATTTAATAACTTTGTTTATTAATTTCGAAGTTATAAATATTAAATCTATCGTAGTATAACAATTTTTTTTATATGTAGTCGTTTTTATCGATAGTATTTATTTTATTGTAAATGCTTCAGCTATCATAATTAACTCCTCAATTTTATCGTCTTACTTTATATCGATATTTTTTTATATTAAATAATAAAGATTAAAGTCGCTTAGCATAATTTACTCGCTATTTCTATATGTCAAGGAACGAGGCTAGGCTAGGACTACCACTTGGTATACTTGGTCTGGTAGGGTCAGGTCTATTTACAAGACGAAAGACGAAGAAGGAAAACAGGAAGTGGGCGACCAGCGCCCCTATATGAGAACAGATGACACGCTAGACTAGCTTATTGCATCTATCGCATAGATGCTCGCATCCAACTGTTGGAATGAGGTCCTAGCGACCCTTGGCTAACTGGGCTACAACAGACTTTTTTTTAATNTGTCAAGGAACGAGGCTAGGCTAGGACTACCACTTGGTATACTTGGTCTGGTAGGGTCAGGTCTATTTACAAGACGAAAGACGAAGAAGGAAAACAGGAAGTGGGCGACCAGCGCCCCTATATGAGAACAGATGACACGCTAGACTAGCTTATTGCATCTATCGCATAGATGCTCGCATCCAACTGTTGGAATGAGGTCCTAGCGACCCTTGGCTGACTGGGCTAGATCGGGGCTAGGGTAGGGCTGACTTCACACCGTAACACTATAAT
>NKYR01000190.1:0-54377 GCA_003184365.1 Evernia prunastri | reverse complement strand
CTATGTGCTAGACACATAGCCATAAACACTCCCTATGTGCCTGACACCTAGGGTACGTCCGTAACATTAGACACGTCTGAGAACTGAGGCAAAACTGTATACTCCATACGCCACGGTGGCAGAAGGTGGCTGAAGGTCTAAACCTTAATGTCTTTCGCGGTTGCCTCCGTGGTCTGCTAAAAGTTCTGACACGGACAAACAAAGAAAAGACGCGCTTTTAAAACTTGTCATCCATATCCATTTTCATCTTCATGGCTATATTCCACTCACATCAAAACATTTTGCCATATTATTATCACACTCTGCGCACCAACCTCTCGCCAAAAGCCAAAAGCCAAAAGTGGTAGCAAGGCAACAGCTTGCCCTATCTCATAACCATGGCTTCAGCTGAGGATGACCTCGCATATCTCTCACCCTCCTTCGACCCTGCCTCTCTCACCATGCCACGTTTACGAAACATCTTGATGTCACACGATATTTCCTATCCAGCTTCAGCTAAGAAGCCGCAACTCATCGATATATTTACTCAAGAGCTCAAGCCAAAGGCACGCAAGATTTTAGCCGTTCGAGACAAAGTAAGGCGCACGAGTAGCGGTATCACAGACATGCCGAGCAGTCAAGAGGGAACAATGAGTGGGGATATTGACGATGACGTCGGCTCGATGCTACCGCCGCCTGTGCCCGATACTCCACCAAAACAGAAGTCACGCAAGAGCACCCGCCAATCCGTGGAGTCAACGGTATCAGGGTCTCACGCCACCACACATCCATCAAACGGTCGAAGAAGCTCCAGTAAACACGCCCGGCAATCGGACAATGAACCAGACTCAGGAACAGTACGGTCATCTGTACGGAAAAGCAGGAAGAGCGAGGCTATATCCACCGTCAAGGTCGAAGATCTAGAAGATCAATCAATGCGACCGCCAATGATGGGCGGTGTCTTCAGCGATGAGAACCCTTTCCAGAGCGGTAGGTCACCTTTAACACCCGCCGGAAATGGACGGAAGAGCAGCGGTATAAGCACTGATAAGAGAAAGAGCTCTTCAAGCCGACGAAAGACTGAAGGGGTTTTGTTTGCTTCAAAGCAGCAGGATGGAATAGTTGTCCCGACTTCCAAGACTTTCGAAGTTCCAATGTCTAAACAGAAGCAGACCAGTAGCGAAGACGAGCCAAACGAGGGGCTCGAGGCTGGCGAGGAATTCACAGCCGAAGAAGAGCTGGAATTAGTCAGAAGACGTGCGGCAAACGGCGATGTAGACATCCTTCCACCCCGGAAGAGGAAACGTCCACAAAAAACTCGCACGATCCCAAAATCCGCGCCATGGGTAGTCCTCATGGCTCTACTCGGCGGGTACGCTACATGGTGGCGTCAGGAAAAGCTGGCTGTTGGCTATTGCGGTATAGACAGACCATCCAACGCCCTATCGAATGTCCAGATACCTGCATGGGCCGACGTGCTGCAACCGTCATGTGAGCCTTGCCCTCAGCACGCAATCTGCTATGAAAAATTGAAGACCATATGTGAGCACGATTTCCTTCTACGGCCACATCCTCTATCTCTAGGCGGACTGGTGCCACTGCTGCCATCTTGTGAACCGGATGGTGAGAAAGCCCGACGAGTGAAAGCTGTGGCCGACAGGGCTGTCGAAGAGTTGAGGGAGCGACAAGCGCAGGCTGAATGTGGAACCTTGAAGGACAGCAATGGTAAAGGTGCACCTGCAGAGATTGACGAAGAAGATTTGAAGAGAGAAGTGGGCAAGAAGAGAAGACGTAGTATGAACGCAGCAGAGTTCGAGGACTTATGGAAGGGTGCCATAGGGGAGATCACTGGCCGAGAAGAGGTGGTTTCCTCCTCTGATGGGTAAGTTTTCTTGCCTCTACCTTTGTTGATCATTTCAGCACCTTCTTCGTGCTCATAAAAAGGATCCATCAACATCTGACCAAACGACTAACCAGATACCTCATCCTACCCGCAGAACACACCTCCGCCTCAGCAGCACCTCCCTCGCCCGCCTCCCCTTCCCCTGCGCCGTCAAAAGATCTGCGCGACTCACGCTGGCAAGATATCGACTGTCTCTTTCCATCATAACCCTTTTCGGCATCGGCGTTCTTTACACGCGCTCACTGATCCTCACATCCCGTAGCGACACAGCTCGTATTCCTTCACTGGTCGCCACTACTCTCGACCGCCTTGCCACGCAAGCGGCTTTGCATGCGAGGGGAGATGCAGCCGAAAGCTGGATCAGTGTAGGGCAGCTGCGTGATGACGTTCTCCGGGATGAATTCAGTGATCGCAGGCGGGAAAGTATGTGGAAGCAAGTCCGAGCAGTAATTGAGAGAAATGCCAACATAAGAGCCAGTGTCCGAGAAGGCCGAGGCGGCGACGTGTCAAGAGTGTGGGAATGGATTGGCATGGTGGGCCTACTTGAAGACGGAGCATGGAGCGGTGGAGCGAAAAACAGGCTGAGTTTTGGACCAGTAGTCGAGCGGACCACTGGTGGTGATAGGGCTAATTCGATGGAGGTAGAAGGAGGGGAGATGCTCGAAAAGAGGACCTGGGACGAGGGTCGACCTGTCTACTAATGGGCGAGCATGTCAATTCAAGGTTGGCAATGCACGACGGGGCCATGATAATAGAGTAACGAATTAGTGATGTCGTTGCACTGCCCAATGCGGCAGCGCTTTCCTTTTTGGAGTTCGGAGGAGGACATAGCCGGTATTCTCGTTGACATTATGTTTTTAATGACGGATCAATCAGTCTACAAATCATAGATGCACTTTTGGTGTTTGCTTTATGCCAGTGCAATGACGATAATAACATTACGAGGGAAGGCCCTAAGCGTCTCCGCCTTTGGTGAATTCTCAGGGACATACCCGGATGTTCGTCTCCGTACCTAGAGGTTGGTAATAGAAGCAGTGGTATAAGCAGTAGAAAGTCACTCACTACCATAACTTCATTCGATCCCCTGCGTTGTTTGGACTGAGCCGACCATTAAGAAATCTCATTATTCTCTAGTGAAAGTGTTGTCCAAATGTTCCTCCGATTGGTACACGTACCTGTCGCCCATGTTTTGTATCAATCTGTGAGGGCGCTTCTGAAACTGCCAAATATAACCTTCTTCTGTCTTGCTTTTAGATGTTCAAATCTCCGAGTCTTTTGCATTCAAGACAGTGAAAGACACTCTGAGCCACTCTCCCTGTCATCCAGCATTTGGGCTACGTTAAATTTCTTCTCATCTTCGAGACCCCTCGTCCAGCTAGACACAAACCATAGCTTTTCTGCTTCCTTCTGACCTCCTCCATTGTGACCTTTCGTGAATTTGTATCACTTCAGACGTCTACGCTTAAAGCTGTAGCGTGATATCTGTTTTACTCCGCACCACCATATCTGCCCCTTTACACAGCTGCAGGTTCTTGCGAACTTGGAAGATAAAGACTTTGCGGCCAATACAATGTCATCGGCAGGTTCAAGGACTGGGGATGCTGGCATTACTCAAGATATACGCCTAGCAGCTGGTTCGGAGAGGAACCGTGTAAGTACAGTGCAGGAAGGTCCGAGCGCAATAATATATGTCGATATTTCATGTCAATCTTCTCGATATTGCAGTTAAATGTTCCCTCTCGTCCGTGTACATTCGCGTACTGGCGTACGCATGCACCGATTTTATTAGGTCCTGATGAGTATTCAAATCAGGATATCTGTACGTGGTTTATCTGCTTGTCCTCGGGCTCTACTGTCGCTGTGTACTGTGTGCTTTCGGTCTCCTTCAGAAATACAAAAGCAATGACTCACTTACTGACTGTGCGGCTGTAAAACTTAGTCAAATCGTTCTGTGGAATCTGAAAAGCAAAGGAGTGAAACGCCTTTGCAGCAACAAAGTAGCAACGTTATTGACGGTACCGCCCAATTTTCATTGACCCTAGCCGTCAATTAAGGCGGAATGGCTAAAACTCTGAGGGACCTACAGGATATGTCACTAGCACAAAAGGAAAGACAGTAGTAGCCGTGAATACTACAAGAGAAGAACTCTTACAGAGAGAAGATACAGATGGAGACGGTTTGATAACGGTCGATGACAGTGGACCAAAGGTGTGCTTCATACTTCCTACGTGTAGATCGAAGGATGCTGATATTACTTCCCTAGTATTTCGTTTTGAAATCTCTGAAGCATGATGGATCTCAAAAGATTGAGATCAAAGGTACGTATTATCTAGCAAACCTTCTGCAAGAGCTGTTTCTGGCGCAGAAGAAGGGTGAGGAATATCTGGAAGTCGACTTCGAAAAGATCTCCGAGGATCCAGTCAATCGTCTCCAACGACTGATTAGAACCAGCTGGTGGGACAACTTGAAAAGGAACATCGATAGCTCTGGCATCGCCGTTGCAGCAGTCGACCCCAAGGCCCGTGAGGCTGAGAAGTCGCAACCAAGGATCTATGTACCGCGTAGCGTACCTTTACAACACGAATACTATTCGAATCTTGCGCAAGAGATGCCAGGCATGAATTTGGACGTGCAATGGCTTCCAGAAGGCGACATTACAGCCGAGTTCATCAGAGGCTTGAATGATAAGCCTGGAATTCTGGCGCTTGAGATGGAAGTGGACGAAGCGCCAGGACGCAAAGAACTCACAGGACTGCCATTCATTGTACCTGGAGGACGGTTCAACGAGCTTTATTATTGGGACAGCTGTTTCTGTGCTACATCAATGCTGGACACGCATCCGCACGTCGTCAAGTCGATCCTACGACATTTCATTTTCGAGATCAAACATTATGGCAAAGTACTCAATGCCAACCGATCGTACTACCTTGGCAGAGCACAACCCCCTTTCCTTACAGATCTAGCTTTGAAAACTTATGAAGCGACCAAACATGAGCGTGGATCCAAGGATCTCCTCAAGCTCGCAATCCTTGCTGCGATAAAGGAGTATTACAGTTACTGGACGACGGCTCCCAGGTACGACGAAGAAACTGGACTCAGCAGGTACAGGCCCATAGGAATTGGTATCCCTCCTGAAGTTGAATCAGGAGCTTTCGACTCTACATTGGAACCTTATGCGGAGAAGTACACCATGGACACGGCTGGGGTTGGACAAGCATATACCAATGGCGATATCCTAGAGCCGGAGCTTGACACATACTTCCTCCACGATAGGTCGCTCCGCGAAAGTGGCCACGATACATCGAATCGATTTGTGAAACGCTGCGCGGACTTAGCAACGATAGATTTAAACTGTCTACTCTATCGCTATGAAACGGATATTGCTCAGGCGATCCGGACCATCTTTGGAGATGCTCTCCAAGTACCTGCTGAATTCTGTGCTCCTGGTCAGGCGGTGGATCGGTTCGAGTCATCAACGAGCTGGGACTTTGCTGCGAATAAGAGAAAAGCATCAATTAATAGGTATCTGTGGAATGAGGAGAAGGGTCTCTACTTTGACCATAACACCGTGACCAAGGAGCAAAATGGGTATGAGACGGTGACCAGTCTCTGGGCTCTATGGTGTGGGGTAGCTAGTCCGTATCAAGCGGCTCTGCTCGTTGAAAAGGGCCTTCCCAAATTCGAGTGCGCCGGAGGTCTCTCCTCAACTACTGAGACTTCTCGTGGTCCAGTCACTAAAAAGAAGCCTCAGGGGCAATGGGACTATCCTAATGGCTGGGCTCCTCATCAAATTCTAGCCTGGGACGGCTTGAAGAGATATGGTTACGACAAAGAGGTCGAGAGACTCGCCTACCGCTGGCTTCACATGATCACTGGGGTTTTCATGAACCACAATGGTACTGTGGTGGAGAAATACGACGTCACGGACACCAAGAGCCCCCATAAAGTACCGGCAGAGTACGGGTAAGTACATTTTCGAATGCAAAATCTCCCTATATTGAGCCTTTTCGATACTTACAAAACATGTTACCGAGAAGAAGGCCATCAACACCGCTTTGAGTTGTCGTTATCCTAGTTTACGGGTCTGGGAGAAGGGATACTGACTGCGATTGCCTTACAGGAATCAAGGACTCAACTTCAGAGATGCTCCTCAGGAGGGGTGAGTGGTGCGATTCCTTCCGAGATGCCTGGATATTTGCTCATATCAAGGTGTAGATTTGGGTGGACTAACGCAAGCTACCTGCATGGCCTCTCCCTTCTCCCTCCGGAAGCGAAAAGCGCTCTGGGAAAAGGTACGACTTACGAGAGCTACACCAAAGGTCAGCAAAGAGGATGACTGCACGAACGCGTGATGGGGGACTCTGGCTTGTTCCTTCCTGACGCACCTCAGGTCAGGCCATCTGGTTGCTGTGGCGAGGACACTTCTCTGGGTACAAAGGATTCAAAGGCCATTTGGATAAGCTTGCAGACATCGTTGAGAAAATACGAGGAATAGAAAGATCTGTCATGTAGCTCGTTTTCGTAATTTGACATGAACCCTCGCTCAAATTGTTCTCAGCTCTCGTAAAATATCCTCCGCCTCCTTCCAGCACTTAGCGCGTGCAAATTGCCCAAGCTCCCCATCTTACATGCCACGACTCCTCCCGGCATGCTGTTTCTTCAAAACCCGGCGAAATCTGTCCTTCTCACACGTCTTTCTCACTTTTCCTTCACCACCTCCCGCTCCACTTTCTCTCCCTCTCCTATCGATAACTCAGGACTTAGCAATTTCACCCAAAGGCAAATCTCTAGTCATGAAACAGGTCTCGGAGATTCAGATCATTTACCTCATCACGTAAGCGATCCTCTAAAAGATTGTGAGCTTTGCTACATTCCTGTCTGTATTCTTCGCTATTCTTTTGACCGCTGGCTGTGCCTGGTTGAGTTGATGTAGAGGTAGTGGCAGCGGAGGTGGGGTTCTTGCCATCCGCGGTATTGAGCTTCGAGGAGCCGAGGATGCTGAAGGCAGAATCTTTTGAGTTGGAGGCCATGATGTAAGCCGGGGGTTGAAGTAAGAGATGGATGTGGATGTGGATGTGGATGTGTTTGTGTTTGCGAAGCTTGTGGATCTCGAGATGGGAATCCAGGATCTTTTCTTCCCCGGATTGCCCGGTAGAGTACGGCGGCCCCACCTATCTAGCGTTACACATTACATGATTAAGGTAAAGTAAGATACTAGTAAAGTTAGGTACTTTACCAGTGTCTTTACTAGCTTCAGATGCCGTCATCTTTAGCGGTAATGAAATGGCATGGCGGAAATGAAGCCGTTGCTCGATAAAAGATAAACAGAGGCAAATTTCGGAAGGGCTTGCGAGGATGCGTGAAGAGGTACTCTGTCCCAATATTGTATAGGAGAAAGGACATGATCAAAACACCATGTCAGCTACTAACGCCATACCTTCGAAATGCTCTTTCCTCCTACGCACCTCGCGGCCTATTCGCCGTGGCAGGAACCGTCAGAGCTGGCCCGAAACACACTCGATTCTCGTCTACCACCAGTCACGAAAGCAGGCTTGAGGATATCACATTGCGTCAGATATTCGACGCTCATGATGTTTGGCTGCAATTCTCTCAGCAGCATAGTTCAGACTTAGCCAGGCCTTCACGTGGTTTGTTCCAGAACCAATATCTCACAGAGCCCTCGGGCTTCCTCAAATATGCCCATGTCACGCAAACAAATTGTCAGCATATTGTGGACAATGTCTTGTCGGCAGACTCAAATGAGGCATATGCAGCCATACCTAGACAACTGGATCATCTCAGCGATTCCTTATGTCGAGTCCTCGACATCGCAGATTTCGTACGCTGCACACATCCAGATACTCGATATCAAGAAGCTGCCATCCAGGCGTATGCGTTCCTCTTTGATTATATGAACGTTCTGAATACCACTCCGGGACTAAACGCCCAACTCAGGAAGGCTATCTCCACACCGGAAGCCTCGGGGTCGTGGAATGAGGAAGAAAAAATGGTGGCCCAGATATTGCTTCGAGACTTTGCCAATTCTGCCATCGGATTACCTGCCGTAAAGAGGCGAAGATTTGTAGAGTTGTCGAACCAGATGAAGACTTTGGGAAACAAGTTTCTGGACAGCATGACTCCGGCAACATCGTATCTCAACTTCGATATGAAACAGCTCAAAGGCATGGATCCGTTGAGACTCGCGCGATTGTCCGATGGGCATAGAAGGGTAAGATTGCCCACCGTTGGGGACATGCCATATGCGGCTTTGGGAACCGTGGAGGACGAAGCGACACGAAGAGAGATCTACATCGCCGGAAGACAGTCTTCACAGAATCAGATAAAGCTGCTCGAACGGCTAATGGTCACACGCGCTGAGATTGCAAATCTCTCTGGCTATGATAGCTTTGCTCGCATGAACTTGTCTGACAAGCTGGCCAAGTCACCTGAGGCAGTTGATTCTTTTCTCACAGCGCTCTCCGCGGATAACGCTCCACACGTAAGGCAAGAACTGGCGAGTATGAAGCAGATGAAATTAGCAGATGGTATTTCGACCGGAATTGAGCAGTGGGACCTTGTCTACTACCGAAATCGTCTCAACGTTGACATAAAACCAAAGTCTCGAAACCCTGATTTCATGTCGGCATACTTCTCCCTGGGCACGGTAATGCAAGGGCTCTCACGCCTCTTCAACCGGCTTTACGGTATTTGCCTTGTCCCTTGTGAGACCACTCCTGGAGAAACTTGGAGTTCTGATGTGCGTCGTCTGGATGTTCTCCACGAGACTGACGGTCATGTCGCAGTCCTATATTGTGATCTATTCGCGCGTGCTGGCAAAAACCCAAACCCCACACATTTTACCCTTCGTTGTTCACGTCTTATCTCCTCTTCAGAGGCTGGTGAAGGGTTAAAGTCTGCACAAAATGCCAATGATGGTATGGCAGTGTCGTCTTCCATCAATAGCAACCAACACTATCAACTCCCAGTGCTAGCTCTGATCTGCGATTTTCCTCACCCGCCAAATCTATCCGTTCCCGCGCTGCTAGGTTTCCAGGACGTCAAGACCCTTTTTCATGAAATGGGGCACGCAATTCATTCAATTCTTGGCCGTACATCTTTGCAGATCGTCTCCGGCACTCGCTGCTCCACCGACTTTGCAGAGCTCCCTTCGGTCTTGATGGAGTACTTCGCCTCCGACTCGGCGGTACTTGCGCTGTTTGCACGTCATTGGGAAACTGGCGCACCGTTGCCGTACGAGATGGTAGAAGATTCATTGCTAATGCAAGGACGAGGACAAGGCCTCCAAACGGAAGCGCAGATCCTGTTTAGTATGCTGGATCAAGCTTATCACTCTTCGCTTCCGTTAAACATGGTTGGGGGCTTTGACAGCACGCGAGCTTTCTTCGAAGTGTACGATCGATACAGTAGCGTGAGGGAGCCTAGGGAAACGGCCGCGCAGGGTTTTTTTGGACATCTGATAGAATATGGGGGTACTTACTACAGTTACCTTTTCGATAGAGCTATAGCAGGAAAGGTATGGAAGGAGGTTTTCAGAGGTGGGAAGGCTGATGGGGCGGTGGACAGGGCGGCCGGAGAGAGATACAGGGAGGAGATACTGAAATGGGGAGGCGGCAGGAGCGGTTGGACTTGTATCAGTGGAGTGCTGGGAGACGAAAAGCTGAAAGACGGGGGTAAGGAAGCGATGGAGGAGGTAGGCAAATGGGGTGTACGTGATTGAAAGCGAAATGGCAAGCTTGATGAGACATTGACAATTGACGTTCTTCATATCAACAGTGAAGGTCAGTAAACTCGTGTCAATAACACCGCCGCAAAAAGCTAGTGTATATTAGCCATATTGGTGCACTAGACAGGCATCATTACTCCAAGAGGGAACTGCACACCTTGCTCTTGCACATGCTTCATGATAGTAGACACTGACTTATGCGACAATTTGCGGGCAGCAAGCCTTCCAATGCTTTATTTCACGCTCGCTCTACATTTTGAGCCTTCGCCACAATTTTGTGCGAGTGTGCTTTCATCGCATTCATATCCTACATTGAACAGAGTATCAAAGTCTAACAAAGTTCACAGCGGTGGCTAACATAAACCCACAAGGTGATACCCGTCCGATCCTATTACTAATTCCAGAATAGATCATAAATCTTCTTCCTCTTCATCAACCAGCCGGATAGGGTCATTGCTTCCGGACTGAGGAATAACATCCTTTCCTTCCAGCTCCTTTGCCATTTCAACACCGTCTCTTTTCCCTCGATCAACATCGACCAGCAACATCAAAGGCAGTGGTATGAATATGAGGATAGATAGAAAAACGAACGCAGGACGTATCTCCCCATATCGATCTGCAATTGCACCAACTATGGCGGGGCCAAAAACGCTCGAGCCTTTGTCCGTGATGGCGTATAAAGCGTAGAAAGCGGCTTCAGACCCCGGAGGTATGAGCTCTCCGAAAAGGCTGCGACAGTACGAAGAGAGCCCTCCAAGTACGAAGCCATAGATGGCACCAAGCTTGATGTGATCTCGGAGTCAGCCTTGCTTGTTTCAAGGGGGTATATTGAACCTTAACACATGTTCTATAGAAGTGAGTTCTCCCACGACATGTTTCAAGACTCAACGTTGGGTTCTATGGAAGGAATATGGACGTGGAAAATACGTACAGGATACATCTCCCACGGTTGCTAGAAAGGATTCGGAAGTCAGCACGCTCCTTCCGACACCAAAGGTCGAGAGATATATCATTTGAATGGAGCACATCGCATGGAAGAAACACTTTTGATGACAGATAGTCATGTCGTTGAGCAGGCTTACAAAGCACAACAAGGCGATTAAACCTTTTCAAACGTACACACCTGAAGACCAAATACTCCAAATTGTCTTATTGCAGGTATATATCCTAGAAGCCCGTAGAGCGGAATTATTTCGAAAAGACATATACAAGCGATGATCGTTTTCGACGGAGGAACGCCTAACAGCCGGGACTATGATTGGTATTTCGGAGTTAGTATCGATTCTTCAACAAAACCATTCAAATCTTGAGGACAGAGTGGGAGGGGTAAGAGCCCTCGGTGCTCCGAAAGCCTCCCAAAGAAGACTCGGAACTCCGGTGGCGAATCTTATCGAGATCAAATAAGTCGGCAAACACATACAAATTTGCTCCAAGAAAAAGCTCCCAAAATCCCGGCAAGGGTTCCAACCAAGCTAATCAATGCCAGAGCGGCGGGTTTCATTAGCAGTTCCGTTTTTGCGAACAGCACAGCAGTACCGCTGACTGTTGCAATACCGTCACTAAGAAGCAGCCAGGCGCCTAAAAAAAGGGTGACATCCTTCAGGCGGCGAGCTCGCAGGACAGTCTTTCCAAGTGACCGCCATGCATATGCAATATAACCTGCCCAGCCCCTCTGTTTGCCATTGTTTACAACAGCCAGTTGGGGACCCGGCCGCGGCCGCAGCCAGAGTGCTGCTGGTACGGTGAAGATGAACCACCATAAACCAACGAGGAAAAGGACGACTCGAAGAGTCAAAGTCGTGGACGTGGTCATAGAATCCGCGATTACAACAATCATGATTCCTAGTGTTTGGACAATCACCGCCGCAATATATCCAATGCCTATCCCGTACGACGAGATCTTAGTTGATAGTCGAAGTGCGGGTGAAACAGGTGCAGGTAAAGTTCGAATAGGCTCCATTCGACCAGCAACGGTAGAGGATTGTAGAAGCGCTTCAGTAGCACTATCGGGATCTTGCTCCTCATAATCGGCGCTATGCTCGGGCCTTGGCCCTTCCAGATAGCCGTTTTCAACGATCTCAGTAGCCTGGATATCTGGATGTCGACGTACAAGAACGGGGAGGAATGAGTTCAATAGAACAAAAGATGCGCCAAAGCAAGTGTTTGAAATGATGGCCAGTAGTGCCCCCAGTGGGTAGACCTTTGGTACGACAACAAGGAAAAGCATGGTCGCCACAGCTCCAGTAAATGCAAATGAGACTATTCCTAGGGTCAGTCTTGCTTGTTTCAAGAGCTTTGCGAGCCGCGCAACACACCTAGAGAGGTGAACCTCCCAAGATATGTCCCAAGACTCGTCTATTGGTTCAGAAGAGGAGATATGAACTCGGAAAACACGTACGCAGGAGGCTCTTTCGGTAGCGACCGTGATCTGCAGCTCCACTCATCGAGATGATGAGAAGAGCTTGTAGGAGCACACTGATTGAGAAGGTGTACATGGCGAAGCTCGCTGTGTTTATGTCAGTACCAAAGAAGTTGATAATACACTGTCCCTTTTCTGCTCGAGAGGAGGAACCCGTGGCTGCTTCGTATGACATGGTTGAATTGGGGGACTTTGTTGGCACGGTAGCCTCGAAGCCGGCGCTGCAGGGTGTCGTCCTGTCTGACAAGAGAACGCCACGTTCACGCGCGAGTTGTTCCAAGGTAATGGGGATAAAAGACCCAACACCACATACAACGAACACCTCGGCCGCCCAGCCATAAGAATACCATCCTGAGAGCTCTTTGGTACTTGTTAAACGAGTATCTTCCCCCGGATAAGTGGGAGGATCAGGTGAATTCCTGGCGTCCATGTTGAAGAGAGAAGAGAGGGTGCTTCTGGAGTCCTCCTAGTGTTCCTTTGGGTGAGCTGACTTGTATCCAGAAGAGACATGAGTGTAGGATGAAGCGGAAGAAGCGGGCAAAGGAGTGATTATCTTCAGACTTACGTCGTCGGCTAAAGAAGAGGCAATGGGGCTGGGAAAGGAAGCTTTGGAATGAGAAGAAGATCTGGGTCGTTGATGGCCATGGTGAGGGAGCTGGGGATGAGTATGAAAGTACGATCGAGTGTAAAGGGTGAGTTCATGGAACGAACCATGATGCTGACGGGTGATAGGGTACAAAGGACGAAGATGGAAGATGGAAGCAAGTGTGGGTTCTGTTCTGATGACTGGTGACTCTGGCTAACTGGTGAGTCTGCAAGGCGCTCGGGCCGGGCTCCCGGGCACGTCGGGCATACGCGTACGCTAAAATTATTTCCTCGTTTGCCCAACCTTCCTCTTCGCATTCAACCTTGAAGTCTCAGTGCCATTCAAGGGTATTAATAAGGTGATATAAACATAATAGCATCAGTCCACGGAGGCTGTGAAAGGTATACAGCAGCATACAGTAGGTACGGCCTTAATGTATGTTGGCACGCTTAGATACTGAACATGCTAGCTTAGATTGGTACCCGCTTCACAGTTCACTCGCTAGTCGCTACCTTCCACCATTTCTCAAGGTATCTAGAGCCTAGAGGAAGTATGAGGCAGGTAAGGTAGGTACAGAGTATACATATATTTAGTCTAATCAAGGTACCAGGCTACCTAAGGTACCTACCTTCCGAGTACTCTACCTTGTTGCGCGGAGGCCGCCTACAGTCTAGACATGAATCACTCAGGAGTCAGGACTAAGGTAAGTTTGAGAGACGCGCGAGATATTTATGAGTAAAAGGATTGCAAGGATAAAGAGATCTGATACCACCAGCCCCCCACCCTCCCCCCCCCTCCCCCAACTTAGAAAGCAAAAGCGGCAGAGATTTAAATTAAGTTTTTCATGTGTTTGTTGTTAGGAATGCAAACATACATTTACTCAGGATTTTCCCTGTGAATTCGAGTAGGTCGAGTAATAATGATCGAATGGCAACGGCGAAAGAACTAGACAGAAATGATGATGATAGTGATGATAATGATTATAATGATGATATTGATATAAATTAATGAGGAGGATTGATGAAAATAACGATAGTAAGGGTAAGGTAATTGATCTAGTCAATATAGTAAAGTAACAATCATTCCCATGCGCCTGTGAATCGTGATTGGCCAGCGCATCAAAAAGCCGCTAGGTCATGGTTAGCGCCAAATTCCTTAGAGAACAATAACTAACTTAATCAAACCAAAAGACCTCACCTCTCATCGTTATGATTATCATCCTCTCTACACCAACTAGCTAATTGGGGACCCCCTACTTCATATGTCTTGTCTACCAGACCAGTCCGCTCGTCGACCTCCTTCCTACCCTTTCGCCTGAAGTCGCGAAACCAGGCTATCGACAACTCATCGCTTTAACTGAGCCTCAACCCCACCTCCACAATAACCAGCCATTTGCTTTGCACTCGCGACATCTCTTTCCCTCTTCCGCTTCTTCACCTTCCTTTTCTTCTTCCCGGGGTCAAAACGTCGCAAGATGTACTTCGCACTCGATCGATAGCCTTCATTCGTTCGCCTGGCCCCTCCG
Organism: Evernia prunastri; assembly: GCA_003184365.1. Taxonomy (NCBI): domain Eukaryota; kingdom Fungi; phylum Ascomycota; class Lecanoromycetes; order Lecanorales; family Parmeliaceae; genus Evernia; species Evernia prunastri. The sequence goes on along the minus strand of NKYR01000190.1, from coordinate 40,221 downwards.
AAGCCCATACTTTTCACCTATTGACCTCGCATCCTGATTGGGAGGGCAAGATAGAGTCGATACACCGCGCGGGAAAAATTCCTTTGGAGGGGAAGGAGGAGCCGGTGGATGGGGTGGTTCCGGAGAAGACGACGCACTGGGACGAGGTCGTCGACAACAAATTGCACAGCATGCCAGGCATCCTACCAAGAGCCGATCCTATGCCCAAAGGCCCCATGAGCATGAAGATGGCGACTGGCGTCCAGTCTGATGAGGCCACGGTCGAAGGAAATACCCACGATGTCAAGATGGGAGAATACCGTAATGGCTACGCGCAATCGAATGGAGGACGTGGGCTCATGAATGGGACCCATGCAAACGGTACCTCCTCTAGTCCTACCACCATGCAGCACAAGGCATCCAATGCGATGGAAAAGCTGGTAGGCCAACTTCCTCCGGAAATCGAGCATGTAACGTTTGGTTACATCCCCTTCTCCTCCCTCATATCGAGGCTAGTACAGGAAACCTTCAGCGACCTGACCGACGTCATCAATGATATGTCCGAGATGACAATCTCTCAGCCTAGTCAAAGCGCTCCGCACAATCATGTCCACCAACAACCAAATGGTAATGGGGACACTTCGCAGGCTAATATACAGAAGAAGCTGCGCATGCTCCATTTCGCCAGTGATCGGAGGGCGCAATTTATCAAGATCTTGATACTATCACGATGGGCCCGACAAGTAGAGGCGGTGAGCAAGGTTATTGATCTAAATTTCTGGCTAAACAACCAGATAGGACAATACAACGAGTGTTGTTCGTGGATGGGAGAGCTGAAGAGAAGACTCATAACACTCAAAGAGCCCAACCCTGATATCAAGACCGCTTTGGAGGTACTTTCGCTTGGCAAAGCATCGTGGCTACCTGACCTCGACTACCTACCTCCTGAGCCTCTACCTACCCCCAAACTAGTCAATGCTCTCCGGAGAATCAACACCCTTCTCTCAATTCGTTTAAATCTTCAAGAACATATACCACCGATGTTTCGAGACTACTCAATTTCGTCTGGTCGAGCAACATTCCACGTTGTGGACGAATTTGACGTCGACCTCTCTATAGCCGACGAAGACGCCTCGTCACAGCTGTACTTCGTTGACTTTCGCTTTGCATTCTCACCTATACCTAAAGAGCTGCCGGCTAGCAAGCTACTAGATGAGATCGAACGCAGGGCCAATGACGTGCTCAAGCACGGTGGTCTGCAAGGCCTTTTCGATTTTCTACACAACTTCGTACTGACCCACAAACTGCTTGTCTTGAGGAACCAGGCGCATGCAATGACGAAGGGTTACTGGTCCGAGCATTTGCAAGTAGAAGCTGTGCACCGGTCTGTTGTTCTGCAATACTGGTCGAATAGGCCAGGAGGCAAGAACTGGATCGAGATTGGGCTCAAGCGTGGCAAAGAAGTTCGACCGTTCAATCCGTCAGGAAGCCAAAGAATACCTCATATTGCTTTGCGGTGGTTTCGCAATGGCAAGGAGGTTGACAATGTCACAGTCGATATGAGATTGGGTGAACTGTCACTATTAAACATCGTGAAGGGAATCATCGCAATGCACACCAACTTCATCTTCCAGGAGATGGCGGCCAATTTAGACGATATGCCACTATACGCAGGCGGCTTAATGAGGTGCATGCGTAACTCATCATCGACAGAACCCTTAGATGCATCTTTGCTGGTACAGCTTACGATCTCGAAAGCCGTGAAAGTTGTTCAGGAGCCTGTGTCAGGCCGATTGGCGGTATTACCAGCATCTCGTTTGAACAGTCACGCGGAATATCAGCTAAATCGTCTTGCCTCCCCTGCTACAGAAGGGGCTTCTCAACTGGCGCACCTCAGGGCAGTCACAGCTCAAGAGGAAATTGATGCTAGTGCTCGCAGCATGGGATGGGAGCTAGTGCGGTCGTTGAACCCAGGCCAAGAAACACTGCTACGCCTCTTTCGGAAAAATACCCAAAGAACCAGGTTCTTTAGAAGACAAACCTGGAGTACTAATTGGATCTTGGTCTTCACTACAGGCCTCGAAGGCGATTCATGGTGGATTGTGGAGCTCTTAGACAAGGCAGCATCAAGTGGATCGGCGACGTCTGGGCCTAGACTTGAAGCAGCGTACAAGGTCGCATCTACGGACCCTCTCTCTCCTGTGACCGACCCTTCTTACTCTGCGCTTATCCAAATTGAGCGTAACGCCGTAGGTATGATCTCTCAGTACATCGATACCCGTCATCTTGCATCTTCCAAAATCCCACACAGAGTCCAACTTTCAGCACCTGGTAGCACGGGAACTCAGACACCGACCATCTTTTTCCGCTTCCCAGGCGGGCGGGCTCCGCCTTTAAATAATACCCCTAGTGCTTCCAGCGTGCCATGGGCCAATGAGATGGTCAAGCTCGATTATCGAGGTCTTGATTCCTCCAAAACTTCTGCAATTCACATGGTCTCCGCCCGCGTGCAAAAACCTGTCTCCGATATCGAGGGTCTAATATCCGCCATTCCTTCGATATTTTTCCACCCTGCGTCTAGGGCTTTCGCCTTCCAGGTCCTTGCGAAAGTTGGGGAGACCACTATCCCCAACATTACCCGACGCCTGTCAGCCATTGGCCTTCTGCTAGACTTTGTGTCCACCCTCCAGTCCTACGAATTAACTTTCCAACGTGCATCTCTCACCCAGCTCGATTTCATCTACAACAAGGCTCCCAACCTTTTGAAGGCAACCATACACTTCCCTCCTGGTGGACCGATGCGTATCTCGCTCGCTAAGACTAACCCCCATATCCGTATTGTGGATCATCTTACAGCTAGGTTAAAGCCCTACGGTCTCGCGGGAGCCATTGGCGTCATGCGGATGACGCTCGGGCTTGTTCGCGCGCTAGCTGAGATTGAAAAACTCCACGGAGATGGGGGCCTCGAAGTCCTTACTCGCTCGGAGCAATGGTATCAACTCCGCTACTCTGCACCCTACCCCAAAGGTGGCTTCGACGTGCGTCTGCAACAGAGAAGGGACGAATTCATGTGGCTTGTACCGGAACGAAGCATCAAGAAAGTGGATACGGGCAACGGTGATTTCGAGGAAGGTCTGAAAGGTGTCCTGAGGGGCAAAGGAGATGGATGGAGGGGTATGACGAGAGGAGGGATAGTCGCAGATCTCAAGGGAGTAGAGAAGTTAATCGCCCAATTGGATAAGATTTTCAGCATCAGGGGACACACGGCTGGCGAATCAAATCCCAAAAAAAGAAAGGCCGCGGATGACGTTGTGGAGATTGACTGAGAGGTTCAGTTAACGTTCAAAGAAAGAGGCGAAAGCAATGTGACGAGGAACCTCGTAAGAGAGCGCAGAAAGATGGTTTACATCTCCCTTTTAGTAAGCACCCAGCATATTTAGCTTGAGCTGCCTCACAGGACGCGCGGTTGGAAGGAGGTTTTGTTCGTGGTTCATATATACCCCATGAGAGGCGTCATCGGGCCGTCATCTAGGCACGAAGTATTTTCGATGCAGCGAGCTGGCTTAGGCCAAAAGCTGTCTAGAATAATAACAAATTTGCTTATGCGGACTTTGCCATATGTTCACACAAACCGCTTATGAAGGTACTTTACGAACCGATCTCAGATCTGTTCAAGTTTGCCGCCAAATGACCAATATCTAAGCGCTTCAGGATAATATTTATTACTTACGACCTATGCCTTCATCGTACGGATGTCTGGTATGTAATTAAAATACAAGTCTCTTCAATTAAGAAACATGTGAGCTCAGTAAGCTTACTGTTATCTACGAGTAAATCTACCCGTCGCGCAAATCGATGATCGGCCTAGCATCTACTTGCGGAACTTATTCTATCCAACGTAGAAGCCCACAAAAGCATCTAAAACTGCTCAACCTCTCTAATCCTACATCTGCAGGCACCACAGGAGAGTCATTCATATTTCCCATCAACCTAGCAAACGATGAGTCGCGGTGGGAAGCTAGCCCCTGAAGTAAATCGGTAAGTCACTACTGGCGTCAGAACTTCCAGAAGCTACAAGCAGCTGACTTATAACGTCCAGGGCTCTATTCGTAAAGAACTTGAGGTCGGATCTCTTGCGCAGCTCATTCTTTATCTGCCTATAGCTTATACAGTCCTTCCAGTAATTCTGCTGACTCAGACTAGCTATAACGTCACACCTGAGGATTTGTTTGATCTTTTTGGAAAGTTTGGGCCTGTACGGTGCGTATTGTCTTGGCTCTCCCAGATGGCCGACGTATAGAGTAGTATGGGTCTTTGTTATGTTGATCGGTGGCTGATTGGAGGGACAGACAAATAAGGCAAGGCATCGCCAACAATACCAAAGGCACGGCATTTGTGGTATATGAGGATGTTATGGACGCAAAGCAGGCATGTGATAAGTTGAACGGGTTCAACTTCCAAAACCGCTATCTGGTCGGTATGTCAGACAATACGCTAATTGGATTGAGTTGATTCTTTTTCGTGCTAATGAGTGCAGTCCTCTACCATCAACCAGAAAAGATGGCAAAATCTAAAGAAGATCTAGCTGAACGACAAGAGAATTTGGAGAAATTAAAAAAGCAACACGGCATTGACTGAACATGCAGTACCAGGTTATTATTGTGTGGCTTCCTTTGCAACCCGCCTGCCAAGGTTCGCCGAACGATCTATCATTTCTTACAGAGACTTTTGTACATACAGCATGGCGTTCCTAGTAAAGTAGTCCGTGGGGACAAAGGGATCGTCCAAGAAACTTTTTGAATAATGGAGGCGCACAAGCTCTGCAGATTTGGCATCTAACAGCCCACAAGGATGGGAGTGGCACTTTGCTTTGGGCCTTTGATGCCTGTCCCGCACAGTATAATTGATATAACCAACCAACCAACCCACCAAGCCCACGAGTTCCACCAATCTTCAGTCATGCCTTTTAGTAGCCACATGCTTGTATTCATTCATACCCCTGTACAAAGCATCCTGATTGAATCAAAGGCACACTGAGACTCTCATGACGCTTTTTGGTGGTTCTTGGTGTCATCTGCAAACAGCACGGGTTGGCGGCGATTCGGCTGTAGGTTACATACCCCTATATTAAAAAGTCTTGTCAAACTTAAATGCTTTTGAATGCTGCCGCAAGCACCCCCCCCATCAAAAATCAAGAAATTGAATTTCTTGAATAACTTTACAACGATAGTTTATAGCGCTCTAAAAACTTCATAATCTTTCAGAGATATACTCAATCTTTAAGACTTTAAATTTATAGAAGATTCTAAATATTCGTTGTTCTGTAAAATAAAAGTCTTATAGAATTTATGAATTTCTTTGAAATAACTGACGATTATAAAATAGCCACTTTATAATAAAGATCGTATCTTTATATATTATAATCTCATTCGCGAACTTCAAGTCCAATTTTTTTAAAAAATTGAGGGCTAATTGATTGATATAGTATACATAATCTATGAAAGTTTTAGATTATAAGAAGTCGTGGTTGTGAAGTTATTCAAGAAATTCAATTTTTTGATTTTGGATGGGGGGTGCTTGCGGCAACATTTTAGTTTGACAAGACTTTTTAATATAGGGGTAACTCCGCATGTAATTTTCGGTAGGAAACACGGGAGGCTTAAGGTAAGGTAGGCGCGGTTCTGGTTCGGCATCCTGCACTCTACACTCTAGAGTACTGACTTGCTGCAGCCTCGCTCTCAGCTCAGCATTAATTCAACGCCACTTCACAGGAATAAATGTTCATTAATTATTTACGTCGCCCCTGATCTACCTTTTGGCCTCGGGTGTTTGGTTTGGTTAGTTATTCGAAATTACGACACACTCTCCTTATACCCATCGATATGCTCTTCTCCGCCTAAGATAGCTGCGTCAGAGTAGACCCAGAGCCTCTTTCCCCCTCACCTAGAGGACTGCGAATCAGAGTATTGGACAGCGTTCTCGCGCCGAAGAGGTTAACCCACACACGCACTCCACTTCCTCACTCCGCAGTATCTTTCGCCGCGCTATCTATCTTTGTATAGCTACCTTTTGCCTTCTCTAGGCCGGCCTGACCACCCCTCCACAATTATGTCGCCCGATGATGTGGTCCTGCCAACGCCAGCGGCCCATTCGTTGCCCGCAGAGCTAGTGGAAATGGTCTTCTCCCCAACATTATCATACATTGCTGCATCGACGTTCAGGCACTCCGCATCAACTTCCACCATGGCCCCAACCTCTCCCCTGAACCTGACGTCTGGAGGCGAGTCGAGACCAGGCGCCGAGAATGGGGAGTGTAAACTACTAGGTCCCTTTGCTCTCTTCATACAAGGCGCACTTGGGGTTTTGGCACTGCTGGTACTGGTCTTTAAGCGATGGCGCGAGAGACCCCAGCGACCTCTAAAGATCTGGGCTTTTGACGCGTCGAAGCAAGTTGTGGGCTCAGCATTGCTGCACGTTGCCAACCTACTAATGTCCATGCTTTCCTCCGGACAGCTCACCATAAAAGCCGGGGACTACCAGGCCAACCCTTGCTCCTTTTACCTCCTCAATCTAGCTATTGACGTAAGTTTCATGCCCAGTCTCTGCGAAAGGATGTACAAAATGGCTGAAACTAATGTTTTCAATGAAGACTACTATCGGCATACCGATCCTCGTCGTACTTCTACGACTGTTGACGCATGGGTTCTCTCTCACGCCTCTAGGCGATCCGCCTGAGTCGATTCAATCCGGGAATTACGGTCGTCCGCCAAAAACAAAGTGGTGGCTCAAACAATCGTTCATTTACTTCCTCGGTCTGCTGGGAATGAAGGCCTGTGTCTTCTTCATTTTCCAAATATGCCCATGGATAATACGAGTTGGTGATTGGGCTCTACGATGGACAGAAGGCAACGAAATGGTGCAAGTCTTCTTCGTCATGCTGTTCTTTCCGGTCGTGATGAATGCCCTGCAATACTACATCATTGATAGCTTCATCAAGGACCAGAAGCCATCGGACCATGGCCCCACTCAGAGTGAAGAAGAAGATGAAGGCAGCATCGAAGAACATGTTCGAACTGGGCGACAGCGTTCTCGAGCCGAAGACCATGATGGCGCGCTTGGTAGCGACGTTGGGAGCGAGAATGTAAAGGATCCTGCAGAAATTACAGTTTCTGAAGGCAAGGGCAAGCCAATGCTCAAGGTGGACCCCAAAAAGCTGGACGAATATGACCCTGCAATTGATGGAGAGAGGAGTGGAAGCAGTGGAGAACGCGAAAGCCTGCCTTCAACGTCAAACGAAGCGAAAGCAAAGAATCAATCGGCTCACGCAAAAGAGTCTTGACACTCGATGTTTTGGGTTTTTGGCTACAGCGATGATAAGCCTTTTTTTGGAACCAGATGTATGTAGATATCGGCGCGGTGCTTGCATCGAAGTTGCAGAATGTATATGTTGTGGGTGCACCGACCTTGAACTCATTATATGCATTGGTCAATACAACTCCGATTCGAAAAATTCTTGAAGCTTTAAAACCTAGAGTTTACGTTTTATATTTTCGTTTTCACACATTTTTAAATACTGTTGTGAAAGAACGAGTTATGAAGTTTTCGGATTTTAGGCTATTGCATTAGTGGGTGTGTTGTGACATCGAGCAAGGCTGGCTTGCTAGCGTGCCATTTATAAAATACCTCGATAGAGTAAAGTAAGGTAAGGCCTATCGGGCCTGTCCCGCAGAGCCTCAGGCCTTTGAAGCAAGCACTTACAAGTTACACCAGTATTTTACATATTCAACTCCTGTAGGAAACACTATTGAATCCTCACCATCCCTTTCTGCATTACCAACATGTCGCCTAACATGTCCCTCTTCTCCGTCAATGCTATCCTCATCCTCTCTACCGACGACCGCTCCCGCATTCTCACCAAATATTACTCCGCTCCTCACGCCCCAGCGAACAGTACGTCCCACCCAGGCGCTAACCCCTATCCGACTATCAAAGAACAAAAAGCCTTCGAGAAGGGTCTGCTGGAAAAGACGAATAAGCAGTCGAGTGATATCATCCTGTATGATGGGCGAGTCGTCGTGTTCAAGATGGAGGGAGATGTTATGCTTTACGTCGTAGGGGGCGGGGAGGAAAATGAGATCCTGCTGTTCGGCGTTGTCCTTGCGCTAAGGGACTCGTTGTCTATATTACTCAAGTTCGCGACTGCTTTTCTTGTTCCCTTCATCCTCATTCGCGCAGCTAAATGATGGTTTCGTTGCAGGAATTCGACAGACAAACGCACCCTGATAGAAAACTACGACCTTGTCTCGCTCGCCATTGACGAGATCGTCGACGACGGCATCATACTAGAGGTTGATCCTGTGGTTGTGGCGAGCAGGGTCAGCAGAGCCCCGGCGCAGGACGTTACGAATATCAAGGGTGTGGACTTCAGCGAGCAAGGCGTTTACAATCTGCTTGAGTTCGGCAAAAACAAACTGGCCGAGCGGATGAGACAGATGTAGGATGTCTGGTTGTGAACTAGAATGCGGCAGACCTTGTGGGTTCGGTTATGGCTCAGGCAACCGGTTGGGCTGGAAATGTTACAATAGGGTGTGCTTTGATGATCGGGTTAGTCTCATGTCTTGTCCAGAAACGAATAAGGCAACTCAGTCCCTCTGTCAATCACTTACTAAAGGCGTATACGCAATCTCGGTCACAATTCATATAAGGCAAAATGGGACGAAAATGCTGAAGGCGGCATTTTGAACAGATTAGTGGTAGCCATAGTCCTTCCCAAACACTAGGGTATGCGCTGGTCGCCTTGTCATGCTATGTACAAAGGCTATGCGTCTCCACAGCAGTACTAAAAGTTAATCATACACTCGCGCTGTAACCTCCTCCAAGCCCTCTGATCCCTCTATTCCTGGCCCTCAGATACTTTCTCGACTCATCAACCCAGAACACAGTACTGGCCAATGCTGCTAGCAGTCCCAAATCTCGGAGCCCTAGGCCTTCGGTTTGGAAGATCCGCTGGAAAAAAGGAACATATATGACAGCGAGCTGGCCCAACAGACTGCCGCCAACAGCAAAATTAAACATGTGGTTCCCAGTCAAGGCCATCTCACCTCTAAGGATGCTTTTACCTTCACTTCGGCAGGTCAGTGCATTGAACATGTCAAAAAAAACGAAACAGGTAAAAGTCATAGTGGTATCGCGAGCGGTAACGGTATTGTCGGATGACATTTCGAGATAATAGATGCCAAGGGTGCCTATCATGATGACACTAGCGGACGTAAGAACGCGCTGTATGACAGGGCGGGTGAGAACACGTGCGGCTCTGGGACGAGGTGGTCGATTCATAATTGCAGGATCAACAGGCTCGACGCCTAAAGACTGAGCTGGAGGACCGTCCATGAGGATGTCTAGTCATAGCGATTAGCCCTGTCGTACAAGAGCCCCAAAACCAAGCCAAGAGGCTTACTTATCCACAAAATTTGCATTGCATTCAATGGATTGCTGAAGCCGAAGAAAGTGCTCAGCAGAACCAAAGACAAGGCTGCGACGCTGGTGCTGAGTTGAAAGGTGAGGAAGTTCTGAATGTTGTAAAAGATGCCTTTGCCCTCTTCGATGGCGCTCAAAATGGTGGAAAAGTCGTCATCAGTGAGGATCATGTCGGCTGCTTCTTTAGCGACGTCAGTGCCGAGGAGACCCATAGAGATGCCAATATCCGCCTTCTTCAAGGCCGGAGCATCGTTGACGCCGTCTCCCGTCATTGCGACGACATCACCTCGAGACTGCAAAGCGCGGATGATTTTCATCTTATGTTCAGGACTTGTACGAGCAAATATGGAGGTACCAGCCATGGCGTCAGCGAGCTCTTCTGAAGACATCTGGTCTAGCTCGTCACCTCTGAGAACGGGTCGATAACCTGCCCTTGATGAACTTAGAGGCATTCCTAGGCGCCTTGCAATAGCAACCGCCGTTGTCTCGGAATCCCCGGTTATCATGATAACTTTGACGCCGCCTGTCATCAACCGTCGTATTGATTTATCGACGTCTTTTCGAGGAGGATCGTTCATGCCGACTAGTCCAGCAAACACAAGGCCTTGGTACGTATCTTCATTGAGTTGACGGCTACCATCACGAGTGACACCCGGTCTCGGTGTGCCACTGCGACTTGGAGCCTGTCCAGATTTTGCTAGTCTTGTTGCATCTCTATTCGAGCCGCTTGCAAAACCTAAGACTCGGAGGCCGTCTTCTGCCATTTTCTCTGAAGCATTTATGGCAACTTGTCTCCTTGGCCCGTCCAGAATGATCTCTTTCCCATCTTTGGAGATGCAAGTATCGCATCGCTTCAGGACCTCTTCCAGAGCGCCTTTGATGTACGCCGTTTCAACCCCATTTCCCATATCTTTACTATGGTTGGCCCCAATGACTACTCCCATCCATTTCCGTTCAGAGCTAAACGGCGTTTCTGCGCTTCGCGGTCCGATTCGATCACGAATGTCGTCCTCGCCAAAAGCATCCAGAAGGTCCAAGATAGCCACATCTGTCGGCTGACCAACCCAGCGGCTTTTGGCGCTAACCGCATTCGGGTCCTGACCAAGCGTTGACGACATGATCGCGGCAGATGATGCCGTCGCCGGTGAGTTCGCATTAGCACGAGACAGTCGAGCATTATTAGCAATATTGCCAACCCGCAATACTGTTCGCGTAGCTGGATCAGGTGATGCAGACACCAAGTCTATATTCACTTCAATGGCGGACGGCACGTCGAAATGCCATAGCTTTGTTACAGTCAAGTGGTTCAGGGTCAGTGTACCTGCAGCATCCATTAACATCTCTTGGTGATTGCTCGAGTAAGGGGGAACTACCAGTTTTGTCACTGCAGACAACATTCACTGAGCCAAGAGTCTCCACGCTCGGCAGTCTCCTAACGATTGCGCCATGCTTAGACATCCTCAGAACGCCCAAAGCAAGCGTGACTGTCACGATGATGGGGAGACCCTCAGGTATAGCAGCAACAGCGAGAGAGACCCCAATCTGAAACATCTCAAGTAGCTTCCTCCCTTGCCATAGCCCGACAACAACTATTAGCGCAATGACTCCGAATGACATCCAGCTCAACTCTCGCCCGAGGCGATCCATTGAGAGCTGTAAAGGCGTTCGGGGGCTTTCAATTTCTTGCAGCGATGCCGAGATTCCACCGAATTCTGTACCGGCTCCAGTACCTATGACTAGGCCCTGTCCATGTCCCGATCGTACTAGCGTACCCATAAAAGCTATGTTGACTTGCTCGTTGAGCCTGATGTCCGCCCCTACGGTTCCTGCTGCTGGCGAGGCGTAGGAAGGTGATGGAGGACGACCGTATGGAGCTGGCCTTGCCGCTACTCGAGCGCGATCCAGTGCACGCGCTTGCTTTAAGGCTGGCTCGTTCTCCCCGGTCAGATTCGATTCATCGATAGATAGATCAGCCGCACTAGTGATTCGTATGTCTGCAGGTATCCTATCTCCTGTTGAGAATATGACTAGATCACCTTGGACCAATTGCCGGGCGGGTACGGTGGTCGACGCCATCTCAAGTGAGGAAGCAGAGCCATTGGACATTGGATCCATCTCAATACCTTGTTGTGAGTCCTGACCAGATCTTTTCTTGTGCTCTGGGAAACCTCTGATGAGATGAGCATAATGCGGGACGAGCTTGTTGAGAGATTCCAAAGACTTCTCTGATCTATACTCCTGTACGAAACCCACCGTCACTACAATGGTCACAGCGATGGTGATACTGACTGCGTCGTCGAGATTGCCCATGACAAATGACACTGCAGCGGAAGCTAGTAAAAGTAATATGAGGGTCTCTTTAAACTGTTTGAGGAAGCGAAGCCACAAAGGCTCTGGTTCTTCATGTGGAAGCTCGTTTGCCCCATGTTGGAGAAGCCTGGCTTCGGCATCGGAGGGGGATAAACCCCTGGCGAGTGATGTATTCAGTCGTTGCTGGGTCTCTTCAGGGGTGAGAAGGGAGTATGCTGATGTGCCCGCCTAGGGAAGCAGTCAGCAAGTGATGCTAGATCCAAATCCGAGTCGTATTTAGCATCTTCTCACCGAGCCAGAAAACATAGGTCGGGGCGTCCCCGGCCTGGAGCCCTGGTGGATGTTCCTCGAGTTGGGACCATTGGGGAGAGGCAAGGGCGTGTGAGGTCTTGACATGATTTCATGACCGGGACATGGAAGGTTCGTCAAACTGACGGCCGCACTTCAGCCTGAAGTGACGCTGCCGACAGATGAGATGATGCTATACTTTCCTTTTCCTGGTACTCAGTCAGAGTGTCCACACTCGGGTCTTCATAGGCGATGTACCGAGGGGCGAAAGAAAGAATGCGGATATCTATGTAACACTTGAATCTTCTATTTAAGCTGCGGTTGCGTGGGTTGGAGATACTTCTTTATGAACTGTTCGTGAGACGTGATTCTGAGCGTCCACATACAGTGATACATTGAAACGTTACCTGTCCGTAGAGTACCTGCCAAGATCTGCACCACCAAAAGTTTAAATATTCGCAGGAGATCCCTCCATTCCCAGCCCCCGCAAACACAGGAGCTCTTTTCCTCCAACGCATTGCACGAACCACTTCTGGCAATCCACAGCTACCTCTCCTGAGTCGCATCCTATAGCACTTCGTCGCTGGAATCAAAGGTCGTCGTTGGGCCGCGAGTGCTGACTAGTTTGCTTCTGCTACACGTACACAATCGACGCGCCAATCAACAGTGCAGCTCCCGGCCACTTTTCTCTCCACCCATCGCGCGCAGGCTCCATCCAGCTTCAGCGATTACTGCGAAACCCTACAAGTCCTTGGTCGATAGTCATCGCTCGATATGTTTTACTCGGAAACACTCCTCTCAAAGACCGGGCCTCTGGCTCGCGTATGGCTTTCCGCAAACTTGGAGCGCAAGTTATCAAAAACGCACATTCTACAATCGAACATTGAGAGCAGTGTCAACGCCATCGTTGATCAAGGCACAGCGCCGATGGCCCTTCGACTAAGTGGTCAACTGCTCTTAGGTGTGGTCAGAATCTACAGTCGGAAGGCAAGGTACCTCCTAGATGATTGCAATGAAGCGTTGCTCAAAATCAAAATGGTAAGTCAAAGTACCCATTCACTTGTACTATCATTCACGACTTCAGGCCTTTCGTCCCGGAAACGTCGACCTTCCAGCCAATCTAAATATGCCAAGCGCAGCTGCCCTTACAGTAGCGGATAGGATCAGTGATCCAATGATGCCTGATCTCGACCCTTCGCTGCTCGACTTCCGTCCAATGAATATCGATTTCGGCTCTAAGAATGATGACCCTCTCAATTGGAATAGTCAAGTGCTTTCAGATCCCTTGAGCATTGAAATTGGTCGCCATGAACCCCCGAGAGACGAAATGGCTGAATTTGATGAAGAAGAAATGAACATCGACCTGGACCTCGACCTTGGACTCGATGACGGGCCAAGTATTGAGGTGGGGCGCAAGGCACCTCCAACTAGGAGCTTGGACGATGACCTGACGGGTGACGGGGACAAGTTTCCGCATGACTTTACCTACGACGAGAACATTCGAACCCGGCTGAGCAGCCGAGTACCGTCTTTGATTGAAGATCACGGTGATGAAATGCCTGACAACGGTGGCTTACTATTTGATGATGCAGATGACTTCATAGTGCCTATGGATGATGCACCTGTAGGACCTGCCGTACCTGCTGATCCTCGTCTACAGAGAGCATCTCAGTCGCCATTGTCTTCAGTTCGTTCGAGTGTCGTGCGCGATTTCGATGCTACCAATATGAATGTAGAAGGAGAGGAAGCCTCAATGCACCAAGCAACCCACAAAGCCAAGAAAAGAAAGATCATCCAAACAGACTCAGAAACCATGCTCTCTTCAACCCAGATCAAGCAGCAGCAGGCAGACAGATCAGCGATCCTAAAGCCAGCATCCTACTTGTCCCGAGACCCAATGTTACTGAACTTGATGAACATGCAGAAGAACGGCGACTTTGTATCAAGTATTATGGGCGAAGGTCGGGCCAAGGGATGGGCACCCGAGCTCAGAGGTATCCTGTCTATCGAGGTCGTCAGAAAATCTGGCGAGTTGAAGAGAAAGCGTGACAGTGGTATCGCAGATGTCGGCGAGGACGAAGCGCAAGCAGGCGTGGGCGGTATGCCGCAACTCGAGATACCCGAGGACGACACATTTGGCGCTGTCGATGAAGGTCTTGGTTTTGACGGCGATCCTGGAGCACGAGAACATTCTGCAGTCATTGGCCTTCCCGCCGATGAAGGCTTTGTTCCTGCGCATGGTGATGGAGATGCCGGCATGACTGAACGCGAAAATGATGAAGAAGACTACGAGGCTCTGAGAGATCAGTTCGACGACACTACTGCTCCTTTGTTGCACCCAACGGACCAAGGAGCTGTGTCTCAGGGTACGAAGCATGCAGTACATCTCCTCCGTGACCGATTTGGATCCTCCGCCGACGGCAGTCCATCCCAGCAGAAGAAGGCCAACATCTTATTCCAGCAGCTGCTCCCCGAGGCTACCACCAGCAAAGCTGATGCGACGAAGATGTTCTTTGAGGTACTAGTATTGGCAACTAAAGATGCTGTGAAGGTTGAGCAAGCAGAAGATACTCTTTCCGGACCTTTACGCATCCGTGCGAAAAGAGGGTTGTGGGGTTCGTGGGCTGAGACAGAAGCTGGCGGAGAGATTGCAGAGCAAGAAACGATTGCACCTGCCGTCGCTGCCATCTCCTAGGACCCCTCTTGGATCTAAGTTTCGTAGAGCGTTGCGATATCTGAATGTTGCCTTCACTGAGTTTACGAGAGCAGTCGTGCTGCTTACGGTAGCAATATCTTGCGCTTGCTTTCTGAGTACTTTTATCTTTCGTTACTGATGCTTGACAAGGCATCACAAGGCTTAGGAATGGAAGATATTGTACAATACAGCGAGGATGCCATGCAAGCGGTGGACGAAGCAGATGGCGTTGACCTGCGGCAAGCATTTGTGTTGATTGGCTACCCTACGAGTAGCTAATGAAGAGATGCTGGATAAGGCAAATAACTTTCTGGCTTGCTTGGTCAATCATTCTTTATGGAACAAGATCAGGCAAATGTGATCGACGGGTTCAAGAAAGTATTCGCCAAGTTGTACATTTGATGTGATTACCATCCAGCGTGTTGTGAGGTCTACTATCTAAAGGTACTTCAAAATCGCCTAATCTTCTGAATGCTTGCTCTCTGCCCTCCAAACCGCGGACACCTTACGCCTCTGTACAAGGGTCATCGGATATGAACACCCGCTCGACCCTCCTCAGCACTTCTGTACACCTCCTCGATGTGCCTATGTCTTAATACTGCGTGGCCAAAACCAGGATACTTCGTTCCGTTGGCAAATGCTTCATACATGGCCGCCACATTTCGAGCCGGTCGTGGTAGATGTTCAAAATGCTGGTCCCATTCAACAATTTCGATTTCTTCCTGATCAAAATTGTCGATGGTAATGTTTGTCTCGTCATCATTGGCTTGCAGTCCGGGCCCAGTTGTCGTAATCCTGATCTCCCCTTTTTCGCCATGAATCGACCACATGAAGCCGGGTGTACCCTTGAATGGAGGTCCACGACGGAAGGTGACAGACAACGGAGCGCCAGAGTCTGAAACACCTTGGAGCATAATATGGTCGGCAACATCTGTGGAGGCAATTTCGTGGATGGTCCCATCACTGCCTATGATCGG
This sequence comes from Evernia prunastri, assembly GCA_003184365.1. Lineage (NCBI taxonomy): Eukaryota > Fungi > Ascomycota > Lecanoromycetes > Lecanorales > Parmeliaceae > Evernia > Evernia prunastri. The sequence goes on along the minus strand of NKYR01000190.1, from coordinate 24,495 downwards.
GACCTGGGGACGCTGAATACTCAGCTGTGATCGGAAACTGGAGAGCTCGCCAAGTACCAGCATCACAAAGTCTATCATGTGGCCAAAACCAATGGTAACGACATTTCCTCCGACAGCCTTTCGAGTAAAGTACTTCAGTCCCTCTATCATGCTGTCGCGCATTCTGGTCCCGCCCGCTGCGTTGACGGAGCTGCTAAGGACCTTTCCAATCTTGTTCTCTTGTTCGATCAAGGATTTGACTTTCAGTATAACTGGCGACAGCTCTCCCTGGAGCCCGATAATTGTCCGGCAATTTTTCTCTTTGGCCAAAGCATCTAGCTCTTCAGCTGCTTCCACATTCGATGCCAGAGGCCACTCGCAATAGATATCTTTCCCTTTCAAGAGGCTTGGTTTGATAGTATCGTAGTGTATATCGACCCTAGTGGTACACACCACAAGGTCGACCTGCATCCTCTTAGTCCAAGGTATATCATTATTGCTGTTCGTCTACCATCTTCATACCTCTGGATCGTCAGCTAAATCTTGAGGATTGCCGTAAGCCTTAGTATCAGCAGGCAACTTAAAAGTTTCAATTGCGGATTGGGCTGCTGAAACACTGGAGTTGCAGAGGGCAGTAATGGCATATTTGCCCCCAGACGCTTGAAGATATGGCAAGTGAGCAGAACTAGCCCACGAGGTTTTGGCCCTGGCAGACAAACCAATCATACCAACACGGATTGCCATAATGGGAGCCACTGAAGTGGGGAAATCGTAGAGGATAGATAGGAAAGCGTTTGGAAGGTGATGAATAAATGTTCAGAAAAAGGTAGCGGGCTGAGAACGATTGCGAGTCATGTTTGAAGGTACGAATGGGATCCTTGATGAATACTTTACTTTCTGAATGTGAATTTGTAAGCTCCTATCGAAGGAGCGGTGGGGGACCCTAAAAATACCTTATGGGCAGCGAATGAATTGTACTTAGGGAGCTTTTCTGAGCATGATACCGTACAAGCATTAGGTCCCGAGTTGACCACAGTAGTAGGAGATACTAGGTAACCTTCAAAAGCGTCTCTAAGCGTACAGTGATTGTTTATCAATCCACTTAGCGGGATATCGCTTGATCTATTGTTGTCCTCGCTCTATCAAAAGACTTACTCCTGGAGTCTGGACAGCACGAGTATTTTACTCGACGCGGACGGAGGTTTAATTTTAGCGTCGGACATAGTGATACTCTAAGACCTGTATCATGGCATTTCCGGGGATTTCCCGCATGCAACATTCATGCTGTAATATCCGGTCTTCACCTCTATTGTTCTTGCATGTCTATCTGCAGTCATGAAGCAAAGATTTTCCTCACTAGATGTCAAAGTGAGCATCCGAAATGCCCAAGCTTTCATGCTAGCAATGCTGAGTTGTTCAAGGTCATTGCTCAAGAATTATCACGCGCTCTCTGTACGCTACGTCTTGCCAATATCTACGATCTTTCATCCGTACGTGATGCTCCTGGGGTAGCCTACAACGCTCGCTAATTGGCCTCTCCAAGCGTATCTTCCTTCTGAAATTTGCAAAACCGGACCAGCGTGAATCCCTGGTCGTTGACTCCGGTTTCCGATGTCATCTTACAAGCTTTACCAGGGCTACAGCTGCCGCTCCTTCGGCTTTCGTTGCACGGCTACGCAAGTTCCTAAGAACGCGAAGGGTAACTGCCGTTTCACAGGTTGGTGAGTTGTCTCCTCCGAAGTATATCTCCCTGATTCGTGGATTTGAGTTGCAAGACTTGTCACGGGATCCTGACAGCCCCGGAACCCGTCTCATGCTTCACATTGGACGGCAGAAGATCATTGTTGATCTAAAGATGTCTAGGGACGGATAGAATTATTGAAATCCAATTCAGTGATGGCCAATGTAAGTAACTTTTCACAATTAGCACAGGCCAAGTCCGACAAACACGCAATTGCGGTTTATTCGAAGTGTTATCTACCCGGAAACTACTCAAATATAGATAGATCGACGTCTGATTTTAGGAAATAGAATGCTAAATGCTTGCCCCTGCAGATCGGCTGTTTCTCGAATTTTATGCTGGAGGTAACCTCGTCCTCACGGACAAAGACCTGGGAATCATCAGTTTGCTTCGTATCGTTACGGAAGAGCAAGAACAGCTGCGTGTAGGCTTGAAGTATTCGCTAGAAAACCGCCAGAATTATTACGGTGTCCCAACTTTAACACCAGAGAGGGTCAGTGCAGGGTTACAAAAGGCTGTTGACAAAGTACATGCAGAGATCACACCGCATCAGAAGAAGCTGAAGAGAAAGCCAGGTGGAGCTCTGCGCAAAGCGTTAGCAAATTGCCTGAGCGAATTTCCACCAATGTTGATCGACCACGCGCTGCGCGTGACTTCGTTTGACCCTGATACTCCTGTTGAGGACGTGCTAAAAGACTTGTCTTTAAGAGAAAGGCTCGTTGTAGCATTAGGGGAAGCGCAAAGGATTGTAGACAGTCTAGCCAGCTCCGTAACGTGCAAAGGGTACATCATTGCAAAAACTGCAAAGTCGGCGGCCCAAGATCTAATCCTCAATGACGGAACAGCTGCGGGACACAGTTCCAAGTACGAAGACTTTCATCCCTTCCGCCCTCAACAATTCGAGGATAATCCCGAGATCACGGTGCTAGAACTCGACGGCTTTAATAGGACGGTTGATGAGTTTTTCTCCTCGATTGAGTCGCAAAAGCTCGAGTCCCGTCTCACAGAGCGGGAAGAGAATGCAAAAAAGAAGCTTGAGACGGCAAGGCTGGACCATCAACGACGCCTTGGAGGGCTGCAGCAGGTCCAAGAGCTCAATATTCGGAAAGCCCAAGCTATTGAAGCCAACTTGCAGAAAGTGCAAGAGGCCGTTGCGGCGGTGAATGCGCTGATAAGTCAGGGCATGGATTGGCAAGAAATCGCACGTTTGATTGAGATGGAACAAGAACGACACAATGTTGTCGCAGAAATGATCAAATTACCTCTCAAACTCCATGAAAACACTACAACATTACTTCTTGCAGAGGCAGCCTGCGACGTGGAAGATGATTACGTTGGGGATGAAACTGGAAGCGATGTCTCAAATGGCGAGGAAGATCTTCAGACCATCTCAACTGCGCCCAAGGCAAAGCCTGCTGACGAGCGTCTTGCTATAAACGTCGACTTGGCGCTCTCACCCTGGTCAAATGCCCGACTCTATTACGAACAGAAGAGATCTGCAGCCGTAAAGGAACAAAAGACTCTCCAATCATCCGAGAAAGCTTTGAAAAGTACAGAAAAGAAGATCAGTGCCGACCTCAAGAAAGGGTTAAAACAGGAGAAAGAGGTCATGCGTCCTCAGAGGAAGGCTATGTGGTTCGAGAAATTTGTGTACTTCATTTCTTCTGAGGGCTATCTCGTACTGGGCGGAAAGGACACCCAGCAAAGCGAGATCTTATACAAAAGGTATCTCAAGAAAGGAGACATATATATTCATGCTGATCTGCATGGCGCTGCGTCAGTGATAGTCAAGAATAGACCAGGAATGTCCGAGAGCCCAATGCCGCCCTCAACGCTCTCACAGGCAGGCACCCTAGCTGTAGCCACTTCCAGCGCTTGGGATTCGAAGGCGGTCATGTCTGCTTGGTGGGTAGACGCCACTCAAGTATCAAAAATTGCTCCCACGGGAGACGTTCTACCAAGTGGTAGCTTCGTGATCCGAGGCCATAAAAACTTTCTTCCTCCAGCTCAGTTGATACTTGGTTTTGGAATCATGTTCAAAGTCAGCGAAGAGAGCAAAGCACGTCATCTTAAGCACAGGATTCAAGATCCCGCAGATCTTGAAGTGTCAGAAATTGCGAAAACTACAGAAAATGAAGGTGACGACAGAGACTATGCAGATGGATTGGAAAGCCAAAGTGAAGATCAACATGTCGAGACCAATCACGACAGATCCCAACAGTCCAGACATATCCAAAGTGCAGATGTAGCTGAAAGAAACAGCGGAGATGATAGCGAAAACGATGACACCTCAGGCATCATGCCCGACAATCCGTTACAGCCCACAGGCGGCCGGTATGGTGCATTGCACCCGCAAAGCCAGGCCAATGATGTATTAGCCAGAGACCTAGGCACCGAGTCAAATGAGGCAACGTCTACCGAGAGTAGTAATGGGGATGGAGAAAGTGAGCAGCCGGTACAGCTCTCTAACACTGAAAAGCCGTGCGCAGATAATGAGCAAAAGCGCCATCTTTCTGCCAAAGAACGCCGGCTCTTGCGGAAGGGTCCTCTATCTTCCACAATAGGTCCGGCTGAAGTAGCATCTACTAGCATGGACTCAGAGGCCGGCCCAAACTCAGCCCAAATCTCAGATCCACCTATGCAAGCCGATGCAAAACATCCGCCACCTCGAATCCGCGGAAAGCATGGCAAATACCAGAAGCTCAAGACCAAGTACGCCAATCAAGATGAAGAGGACCGCGCCCTCGCCATGCGTCTTCTTGGATCAGCTGCCGCTCAAGAAAAGGCGACAGAGGACGCAGCTGCAAAGGCCGAGAAGGAGAAGGAGCTGGCAGCGCAGAAAGAGCGACGACGACAACAGCATGCGCTGGCTGCTGAGAAGGGCAAAGAGGCTGAGGAATTACGCAATTCAAATTTTGAAGAGGGCATTGAGACGTTGGATGACAATGAATTTGAAGGAATGGGCGAGCTGGACACGTTTGTCGGGGCTCCACTACCAGGTGACGAGATTCTCGATGCGTTGGTCGTTTGTGGTCCGTGGGAGGCCATTGGGGGAAGATATAAGTGGAGGGTAAAATTGCAACCAGGCACTACGAAAAAGGGCAAAGCTGTACGAGAGATTCTCGCCAAATGGAACGGCATGGTGACAGACAGAGAGAAGAAGAAAAGACCCGGGAGTGGCGAGGGAAGTGAAGCTACGTTTGAGGAAGAGAAGGCGATGATGCGGGAGGCAGAGTTGATCAAGGCTATCCGTGAGTCTGAGGTTGTTGGTGTCGTGCCTGTGGGCAAAGTAAGAGTTGTCATGACACGAGGAGATGCAGGTGGTAGAGAAAAAGGTGGAGCAGAAGGAGGAAAAGGAAAGAGAGGGGGCAAAGGGAGTAAGAAACAGAGGTAGCTTTAGGTAGCATACATCCGTTCCAAAGCTTCTTATGTCTAGAGGATGATTTCTGCTTCTGCGGCTTTTCGAAGTCTATTCATCACTGCTGCTGCTGCATCACCTTCAGTATCGTTTATACCCTCCACGCAAATGACCTTGACGCCTTTTTTATCGAGTTCTCGCAGGGCAGAGAATAAGCCTCGGGCTATACCTGCCGTATCGGGACCAAGGCCAATAGTCCAGAGGTCGGTCAGAATTTGCTCGGGCTCGTTACCCAGGTGTATTTGGAAACGCTGCGCAGAAGGGTGGTTTGAAAGCGTACCCTGCTGTGTGATATCTTCGATCTCCGTTACGGCGTCCAGGCTGTTTCTAGTCTGGCGAATGTTTCCATTACTAAAATGGTAATCACCGTGTGTTCCTGTAATTTCATTGGCTTTGGAAGATTGTAAGTTCGTCGGCAAAAGCCCTGCCTTCCACGTCTTCGTCCTCAGAACACCAACGCTTCCCCCATTTAAGTATTTCTTTGCGAACGTGGCATCCAATTCGCCATGGAACAAAATTACCTTGGCATTTGGCGAATAATGTTTGTACTTCATACCAGGCGCTCTTGGCACACCAATCTCTGCTCCGTCTTTGTATGCGACTCTCACGTTTTGCCAACCAGAGCAACCTCTTAGCATATCTATTGACACCCCCCCAGGCCTGAGGATCACCGGTGGAATGGTCAAGCCATCCACAACTGTGCTCTCCACACCAACGGTACAGTGGCCTCCATCGAGGATCAAGTCGATACGTCCTGAAAGGTCGTGCAAAACGTGGGCGGCCGTGGTAGGAGATGGTTTCGAAGAAGCATTTGCAGATGGCGCTGCAAGAGGTACACCCGCGAGTTGAATGAGAGCAAGGGCAAGTGGCGATGATGGCATGCGGACTGCAACTGTGGGGAGCGACGTAGTGACTTCAGATGCAAACGGTGATGGTGTAGGCAGAGGCAGGAGTATGGTGAGTGGTCCGGGCCAAAAGTGAGAGATCAAAGGATGGTAGATCTGTGGGACTGGATCTTGGGGAAAGTCGGGAGAAGACGCAGTAGGACTGCAAGGGACGAGGAGACTGCGTAGCTGAGAGAGTGAGCTGACATGAACGATGAGGGGATTATCAGATGGTCTTTGCTTCGCATTGTAAATCCCACGGACGGCGGAGCTTCGAGTTGCGTCTGCTCCTAGACCGTAGACAGTCTCCGTGGGAAAAGCCACCGGTATGTCACTTTCACGAAGTTGCGATGCAGCTTCCAGCATGTGGGCAGCATCGGAATTATCTTTAGACAATTGAAATTTCCAGTTTCCGAGGAAAGACTGCTGCGGATCGTCAAAGACAAAGTGGCCAATCTTGGATGCATCCACCTTGAGTACTCGAGTGCTACGTGGCTTCGTCTGGACAGCGGCACCTTTTTCCGACGTCATTTAATAGAATGAAACTTTGATTGCGGAGGTCTGCCTTGAAACCCGCAGACGTAACAAAATGGTGGTCTTCAAACGCTATGAAAGATGTAAGTTACTCCTAATCGTGCCACACACTTAGCTCCGGGATCGCTAAGTGCTACTCGGCCATGGAACCAAATCAGCCATAGAACCAAATTACGCGTTCTCGTGATCCTATCATCCTACATCCACACCATACAACCACTTCACAATGGATATGTCATATCACGCGGTCGAGGCACGTATCAAAGATGTCATAGAAGCCTATCACGTCAGCGAAAACCCCAATCGTAGCGCAATTGCCCGACAATTTGACGTGCTATTGGAACGGCTCAAATCTCGTCTCAAGGGTAATCCATCAAAGACAGCAGTACGAGGACTTCACAACAGACGACTCACAGTCGACCAAGAGGCAGCTCTGAGACTATACTATCATAAACTCAGCAATGCAGACACTCCGGCCCGTCTAAACAGCATCAAAAACGAGNGAACAACGACTGGAGATCACTGTTATGGCCGAGAATGCTCGAAAAGCCCGCAAAATCCAGGTCAATAAGGTCTTACATAAAGGAGGAGTTCTTTATTTCAAAGATGCACGTCGAATACATCAAGAACGATTGTAAGAGGAAGAGACAAGGAGGAAGGAACGGGAGCTGGTCTGGCAAAAAAAGTACGATACAGTCTGCAAAAAAGTCTTCAAGCAGACGAAGAATCACCTGAAGACGTGGCAGTCATCTAGAAAGTGGGAGATACGCATTTGGAAGGAAGTCATGAAGGAGTTCATGAATAATGTGTATATATATGTAGATTAGTAGGCCCATTTGGTTCTATGGCTGATTTGGTTCCATGGCCGAGTAGCACTTAGCGATCCCGGAGCTAAGTGTGTGGCACGATTAGTGAATCTCGGTTGGTGGGTGTCCAGGACTTGAGTCCGGGGGCAACGCTGGGCGTCAGTCCGGACACTGACGATCTTCAGCACCCCAATAGCTGAAGAGGGATCAATAGCCTCAGAAGAGAGACAGCGAGACAGCATGCTTGGTGCAACTATGTAGCTTTCGCGTAGAAGATACAGCTTAGACACAGAAGCGTGTATCATTCTACATGTCACAGTATACTACTAGTATAAGTTTCAAGAAACCCGAGCAAACCCCTTATCGAATATCATCTCATCATTTCTTCGTATTCACTTGCCGCATGGCACGAACATACAGAGATTCGATAGCCAGGCGTGCGTAATTGTTGGCCTACAAAATACTCTCATGCTCGCATGGGCAAGGTGGCGCTTCAACGTCAATCTGGAGACTACAAAATCTGGTAGCTTGAGAGAAATGCAGAGAGAGCGGAGCCAGCTACAAGCAAAGCCCACAAATGACCTCCTTCTGTATTTGACATATTGACTACTTTACTCAGTTCATTTTCTCGCCATAGCACGAGCACGTGTACGCTCTTCAGCATCGATCTTCCACTCCACATTCCCCTCTTCTGCGCCTGCCGTTGACGCAGCTTGCAGCTCCTCCCATTCATCGTTCTCCATATTCATAACAAGGCAGATCTGCGTACACCTTGCAAAGGCATCCCGCAGTCCATATCGACCACCACCGACAACTATACTGATGATACTTGCAATGTCTCGCTCTAGTCGCACAGCTCCCAGATCATCCAGACGTCCATAATAACTCCAGATTCGCTTCTCAAGCACTTCACCGAGATATGAGATGATCGTCGCAAGAAGCCTTTCGTAATTGCGCTCGGTAAGTAATCTCATTACAGGCCTTGTCAAAATATCCCAGCCCCTCTGGAAGTTGAACTGTACTACGTTGTCCGGTGCACTTGCATTTCCATCATCCACTGCATCTCGATGAATTTCCTCGAGCTCTTCCTGGGTCATCTGGTAGTCAACATCACGGAATGCATCCGCAAGAATGGGGCGAAGACGGGGCTTCATAATATTCTTGAAGACCACGAATATTCCGTCACTAATCAGCTCCGAGGTTTTGCCTTCGAAGCTGTTCTGCAAGGACTTCAGCGCATTGCCTACTATCGTAGCATCATGATTAAGAGGAAACAGAGCCGTCAGCGATCTAGAGGAGTCACTTCCACGTCCGTTTGCCAATGCTGCAGCGGTTTCTGTATCAACACGAGATTGAACTATCCGCTTTACATAGTCTGTAGCAACATCCAGGTTGTTGATGAGGACTAAAAACGATATAATTGTTTGCTCCCCAGGTGGAGCGCCTTGGACCGTCACTTTTGGATAACTCTCGTCTCGCATTTTTCTTTGAATCATACCAACAAAGTCGGAGCCAAGCACTCTCGCTAGCGTAGGGATGACGCTCGAGATCAAGTCTCTTTGAGATGTTGAAAGAGACCTCTCAACGACTTGGTTGACGATGTACATCACATCATCGACAGCGGAAGTGATATAAGGCGGATTGGAAGGTAGAGCATGGCTGGAATCAAGACATAGATCCGATGGCTGCTCATCTAATTGGAATGCTTTCTCAACTGATCTCCGGAAGAAGAACGTCGTCATAACATTAAAAGGTGTAGCTAGGCTATCAGCAATCTTTCTGTTCAGGCTTGAATCGGTTAGTAATGGTGGCACCAACAAATCCTGATTGCCGCCATCAGGTCCTGGATAAGGTTCCTGTTCATGTCAGTATCTCTGTATCAGCTTTGTGGGTTATGGCCTCTCTACCTTGCACTTAGCGGCTATAAAGCTTGAGTAAAGGGACCATCGCCCCAACATGATAGCCATCTCGCTCAGGATGCCATCAACCTCCTTCATATCCACCCCTTCATCTTCACGGGTTTGTGACTCTGCCACTGCGCCTCTTTTGGCGGGGGAACCAGCACGAGGGGTGCCACTTCTTGCTGGTTGCGCCGGAAGAAAGCTTTGGACAAGAAATGTAAACGCGTAGGATCTGATGTCGGTGAGCATGCGGTCCACACTTCGTTCGTCGTACCAGGTATCTAGAACAATGCCGCCTTGGACATCGGCCTCCAGTTGTAACCGTTCGATGACCTTCACCATTCGTCCGGCACCGTAGTGGCGCTCCACTAGCCCACCATGGTGCTCCACAATCTGTGCAATATGCTCAAACAACCTTGTCAAGGCGCTGGCGTAAAAGAAGCCTTCCCTACGCTGATTACCTCCCGTGCCGGCATTCAGATTGGTACGCGCACGAGATGCAACCCCTTGACAGATATAACGACCATAGACATCGAGGCCAACCTCGGGTTTTCCTATGAGAGGGAATAATTTGAAAAAGCGAGTGACTTTGCCTCCGTCGCCTTCTTGCGCAGCCTTCTCAAATTCGCGGAGAAAGAGACCACGTAGTGATTCTGCAGCATGATCCAAAGTCACGTTAGGGGGGCCTGGGACTTCGGCAGTGGGCACGATCTCTTCGGCGAAAGAGCCGTTCACGATTTCTTTAGGAATTTTTGAGGCACGATTGAGATACCCAGCAGCTGTTTCCCAATCTTGAGGAGCTCCCATAGACCCAGTCACACCCAAGACACATGCCTTGAGCTCAGCCACTTGTTCTACAACGTCCAAAGTATTCCTCACTCTGGCTTGCTCAAGGTCGAGCCGCTTGACCGCACTGGAGATACGCATCGCAGTAGAGGCAGCACCGGACAGGATGCCGTTACCGATTGATCTTGCCGCCACTACTTGAGATCCAATCTGGCCACGCAGAAGGTCCAAGCGGCCAAATTCGCGGGTGAGATCTTTTTGGGAAGTTATAAGGTTGTTGAGACGAGCTGTCACTGAAGCCTCCTGCTCGCTCAGCTGAGCAAGGCTTGCTCTGATCTCCGAGATCGAGTTCGCTTGATGAACATCTACACTTGATGACAAAAAAAAGTTGGCATGATTTTGTAGACCTGGGAGGTCACGTCTAGGAAGCCCACCCGTGCTCCGCATGCTACCAACAGCAAAAGGCACAATCTTCGATCTCTAAATGTATTTTACGTGCGACCAAAGTATTGTAATACACTAGCGAGATCAGTGAGATAAAATGTGGTTTCAGAAGTGAGTTTTTTGTTTTTTTAATAGAATCCTCAGTCTAGAGTATCATGCAATCAGCCCTATGGACTTCGAAAGTTAAGGGAGGAGGGGAGTAAGCGTATTAGCGTGTGCAGGTGTATTTGCATTTCTTGGCGCGGAGAAATTTGCTCACCATTCACCTGTTTCTATATCAAATAGTCTCATATCTCTCACATCTGAATTTCATTACTCGTAGGACTTGAATTCGTGTATATCTCGCTTAGCATATTCTTTGATATTTCGAAATATCGTTTAATCGACGTACTCGATATCACCTATCAATGCAACACACCTATCAATGCAATACCCTAACCCTAAATATATTCGTCTTAATACCGATTTCTTTCAAAATAAAGCGCTGTAATGCTGAAACACTATAGTACTCATAAAACAACAATAAAGAGTCTGAAATATAGTATCGTTGTCGCTATAGCTTGTTCCAAATAATGGGCGGGTTTTTTGTTGGGGTTTCGGATATATTTTGGGTTAGGGTATTGCATTGATAGATGTGTTGCATTGATAGGTGATATCGAGTAGTTAGAGCTTCTTATTTTCTCTATTTTTTTTTCTTAGACTTATTAAGAGATAGAAGATAATTTCTATTAAAGTCAAAGCGACTAAAGAAGAGATTAATGCTGAGACTACGCGTAAGAAAGCATCTATATCTACTTATTTCAATAAAGATTTCGACTCTCGTACTCAATATTTCGAAGAATAAAACGTTTATACGAAGTTATTAAGTCATTTAATCGCTATCTTTATACGAGTTAGAGTTTAAAAGAAGCGAGAAAAAAAGAAATAAGAGATTAAAGTAGCTTAATTTGATAAAGAAGAGATTAAACGTTATCGTTATAAAAAATAGAAGTCGAGATTAACGCTTTAAAAATTATTTATATCGAAAATTAAGAAAATAAATCTTAAGAATAAGATAAAAGACTCTCTGCTAAACGCGTTAGTCTATTTATAAATCGATAAAAAAATTAAAATATCTAAAAATTTAATCGCTTTCGCTTTTTAAAATTTGATTATTTAAAAAAAAAAATTAGCGCTATTAAAAAAATATAAGAATATTTCAAAGATTAAAAGCTCGAAAGTTATTTGATTAATATACGAATTAATAGCAAAAGAGTTACTCGATTTTTATAATCGATCGATAATTTATTTAAAGTCTCGTAAATAATATTAGAAAAGATAATTATCGTATAAATTAATAAATAAGACGTCGTATAAATAAAAGTAAAGATCGAGATCGCAGATAAAGTCGATAAGATTTTAATAGAGTCTTCGTAATCTACTGTTAAAATAGCTAAGAAATTTATTATAATTAATAAATTAACGCGAACGAATAAGCTATTAAATCGAGTAAGAGTTAAAGTAAACATTTTTAGAGACGTTAATAATTTCGATAAAAAGTTTATCAAGCATTAATAATATAAAGATTGATTGATTGATTGTTTTATACGCCTATGCTAGCTACTTGATGTAAGCTAATGAGGGTAACATTAACGCTGAACCAGCTTTACGGCTGGGCGTTGAAGAAACCTGAGGGCGAACCTCTGGACAAAAACTTCAACTAAACAGTACGCTCTCCCTTCTGCTGTGCTCCTTAGGAGCCCTATTACACCACCGCACATCTCTCTACTTCTTTGCGCCGACTCTTCTATTCTCTGACTTTTGTATCTCTGATCGCCCCCGCCTCTAGAGGCGGGTACGATCGCTTCTTCGTGCGCCCTTTTTGGGCTTAATGGTCTCCTCTACCCCGAGGGGTAGTCTTGACCGTTGGAGTTGTTCGCTGGCCAACTCGAAGCTGTTTAACCAGCCGGAGTTAACCATCCACCTTGCCGCTACCCGGATCCCTTTGGTCGTGGTCAGCATTGTCTGGAAGTCCCTGGTACCCGCCTCCGCAAGTAGCCGTGGTTTATCCTCCCGCGATCTCGGACAGATAATATAAAGATAATCGCTATAGAAATTATAATAATTAATACTTCGTCGATTACGTAAACGAGCATTTCGATATAAATTATAAGAATTAGTTTATCTAAAGTAAAATCATCGCAAAAATAATTTAAATATATCTATTTATCGATCTTTTATAAATCTTTATAATCTCTGAAAAAAAAGAATAACGCTATTAATCTTAATTTACGAAGATCGCTTTTAAAGTAAAAAAAGAAGAATAAAAAGATATATCGCGAAGAGTTTAAAACGTATTATAAGAAGTCGAAGAACTTTATATAAATATATGCGATCTTTTAAAAGTAATAGCTGAAATTATAAATATAGAAATTAATATTTAAATTTATATAGCGAATAGTCGCACGTCGCGAGCGTTAAGAATAACTTGGTAAAGAATAAAAGCGTTAAGAGTTATTATGAGAATAACGAGATCGTAAAAAATGAGAGTGTTAAAAGAAACGAGATCGTAAGAAATAAGAGCGTTAGAAGAAATGAGATCGTTAGAAGAAACGAAAGCGTTAAAAGTAACTATATCATTAACTATCTTTTTATTCGTCGATATATAGATATTATTCGTCGACGTCTTAAAAATATTTATATAAATCGTCTGCATATTAAATACGTTTCTTTAAATTTATTACATTTTTTTCTATTTCTTTAACGCGAAGCTTTAATTCTATTAACGTTTTAAGCGAGAATTTTAAGATTATAAAGAAGTTCTTTAAATAAAAGAAATTACAAATTTTTAAAGAGACTTAAAAGAATAAAATCGCAGAGATTTAATAATTGTTAACGTTAATATATAAACGATAAAGAATCTATAGATTATAAAAGATTCTTTAGAAGTAATATATCTAATTATTATATAAATAAGAATATCTAATACTCTGATAAAAAGATTTAGAGTAGATTTAAAGAATTTTAAGTCTTATTATTAATATATAAAGATCTTAGTCAATTTGAGATAGTAGTAATAGTCTTTAAAATCTATTTGCATATCTTCTTCGTAAAGAATTCTTTTTAACTTCTAAATATTAGTCTCAAAGATATATTCTTTTATTATACTATACTTGAAATAAATCTTCGCAAAGCGATCGTATCGACTTCTTCTTACGATATATCCTAAAAAAGTATTAAAGTCGCTCTGAAATTGCGATTACACGTTATAAAAATATCTTCGAATTTATATCTTTAGCACGTTGAATAATAATTCGATAAAATTGAAGTCTGATAAGTAAGAAGATAAATATCAAATCTTATAATTATATTGACGAATAATCTCTTCGATACGAGAATTATAGTATATACTTACGTTATTTATTATAATAATACTACGATACGTTGAAAATACTTCGCAATAAGATAATAGTTCGTTAATTAATCATCGAAAAAACGTTTTAATATTAAATTAGTTCTTCTTAAATTTAGTGTAAATTAGATATTTATTAATAGTATACGTCGAAAGCACACTTCAGAAGCGATCTCTACGTAAGTCTATATAATAACGATCGTTTTAATTAATGAAAATATACAGTTGATTTATTTCTGCTTCGCGATTACATAAAGTAACTTCGCGATTTATAGTAATCGAAGCTTCTTATTCTATCGATATTCGACTCTTTAACTCTTTTTATAACTCAGACGTAATCTCGTTAAGATTCTCGAAATCGTAAATCGATATACGTATAATTCTCACTTTTTTCAAAGAAATTAGATTATCTCTTTTTATATAGCTTACGACTGATCTTTAAGATACTTAATAAGTAACTCTTCGACGATTCGATAAAGCTTACGAGAATCGTCTTTGAAACGAAATTAAGATCGAAATGAAAAGTAATATATAAATAGATTTTTTTGAATATAATAGACTGTTCTTATACAACAGTGAACGTTTTCGACGATGATATTAGATCTTTAATAAGTAGTAGTATATGAATAATTCTAAATCGAATAATAGAGAGAAGAATATTGTCTTGATTGTAGATAACGTTATTGAAAGATTTTGATATGACGGAGTTATTTATTGTGAAAATATCAGAAATTTGCTAAGCGAGATCTACAAAGATTTTAAATGTTATAGAAAGTAGCGAAATTGTCAGTGAAGTTATAATGGAGAAGATATGAGGCTATTTGATATAGAAACAGGTGGATGGTGAACAAATTTCTCCGCGCCAAGAAATGCAAATACACCTGCACACGCTAATACTCTAGCTTATGCAGAATGATGTGATGTTTTCGTCGTTCGATACGAAACATTTCGTACTCAATAATACTCCAATTAATTACACCAACCAGTAAAAGAGTACCGAAAGAGTCTGCCGTTGAAGTCAATCTGTTTGCGTTCTACTCTGCACCGCAAACATAGGTCGTCGAAAAAGACAAAGTGATTCCAAGCCTGCCCAAAGCCGATTCAGGTCCAGGATGGGTCAAGAGCAGTCTTCCCCCATTAACGACAGCACGCCAACCCAGACACTCAAAGAGAGATCGGTGGACTCCGTTGCCAAGTACATCCAAGAAGGACAGGCCAAAAAGATTGTCGTCATGGTGAGTATTTTCGATAAATTTAGAGAACTTCTAGAGTTTAGATTCGGGGTCTAATAGGACGTCATGTCGGCTTTTATTGAGTAGGCCGGCGCCGGCGTCAGTACATCTGCTGGCATCCCAGATTTTCGATCCCCAGATACTGGCCTCTATGCCAATCTGGCTCAACTTGATTTGCCCTATCCAGAGGCTGTCTTTGACATTTCGTTTTTCAGAGACAACCCACTCCCATTTTACACACTCGCAAACGAACTTTATCCAGGCAAATACAGGCCAACCATCTCACATTCCTTTGTCAGGCTGCTTTCAGACAAAGGTCTCTTGCTGAAAGTGTTCACCCAGAATATCGACTGCCTTGACCGGGAAGCAGGTGTGCCTGAAGACAAGATCGTAGAAGCTCATGGCAGCTTTGCTCATAGCCGTTGCATAGAATGCAAAACTTCCTTCTCAGACTGCCTTATGAGGCAAGCAGTAAGCAAACGTGTGGTTCCTCATTGCCTTACGCCTCAGTGTAATGGTCTGGTGAAGCCCGATATAGTCTTTTTCGGTGAGCAGCTGCCAGACGTATTTCATCGGAACCGGTCGCTTCCCGGTTCTGCTGATCTGTGCATCGTCATGGGAACCAGCTTGACAGTGCAGCCTTTTGCCAGCTTACCAGATTTTTGTTTGGAAGGTGTGCCAAGAGTCCTCATCAATCTCGAGCGCGTTGGTGGGCTAGGTTCTCGACCAGACGATGTCCTCCTCCTTGGAGATTGTGATGCTGGAGTGCGGACACTGGTAGCGGCCTTGGGATGGGAAAAGGATCTCGAGGCGCTGTGGGAGGGTACGAAGGGGGAGAAACCAGGCACTGATGTGGGTCACAAATTAGCACACATGGATAAAGATCAGTTGCTCGACGATCAAATTACTAAGCTAACGCAAGAGGTTGACCAATCTCTGAAGATCAATGACGATCATACAGCACGGCTCGGACAGTATTTAGCGTCGAACGAAGAGGGAAGTAAGCTATCAGATGAGGCCTTTAACCTGGGAAAGCCTGTCGCGAGTGAAAAGTCAGAGGCTGCCGCGACAAGAGCAACTGGCAGGCGACCAACTTCAGAGGAAAGTCCACATTTCTTCAGCGCGGCCGAGGAAGACGTTCTGCCGATATCTACTTCCGGTGGACTCGAGAAACATTCGCTATAGATTTATGAAATGACTTTATCCACAGTTGTACAGGATCCAACTTGGTCTACTTCCCTGTGAGTATTGTTAATTGGCGTAAAGTCGAGAAGACATGAACTTGTCTTGACGAACTGTAAACCCGTTCGCTCCTTCTCCCCTAGGTAAGTGGAATGGGCAGGAGTGTTGTCTTACGTCCCCTTCTTTCGGTGCACCTCTGTTGCCCGATCTTTCCTATCCACCTCCAAGCATCTTGACAACTATCACATACTCGCATGACTTTCTAACTCACAAGACTACGGTTGCAACATTCCTTTGCAGTCTCTAGTTAGTATTCCTAACTTTCGCACATTCTCTTTCAAGCGCGTGATTACGCTCAGCTCTCGGACCTCGACGGATCTCGACGTCAAATCATTACGAAGACTGCCGGCATGAAAGGCGATACCAAAAGAAAATGGCGCTGGAGTTCCAAAGGCCTCATTGCTTCCAGTCAGCCCAACAAAGTACTTCTTGTGGATCAGTCAATGCTCGATACTAACGACTGCACTGCCGATCGATCCGCTATCAATGAAATGTCTCTGGATGGATGTAGCATGGAAGATGGCTACGAGCAACCGGGGATGGCAGCGAGGATGCGACGCCATGGCTCGAGGTTCCTTTCCATCGTAGGCCTACAGAGAAGCAGTGGTACGTGATCTTTTCTCGTTGAGCTCCTAAAACACCTACTTAGAGGTGGCCAGACATCCGAAATACCAAACATTCCTCAAATTCTCCAAGTGAGCGAGATGTGGCTCTGGCTATCGTCCAGAAAGCCGCACCCTCCTCGACCTCGACGGTGTCTCATAGCCAAGCCCTGAGTCCCCTGGGTCTGTTAGAGTCGCCTTCTGGCCAGAAAACGCCTACTTCTTTGCTGCACGACCACTCACAGACCCGGCTTTTTCCCTTGGTTGAAACTGACATAACGCAAGCGAGTGTCGCTGACCAGCCTTGCCCATCGTACAAGCCGGCTCAGTCTTATCTAGTTTCTGTTGATACCCACATCAAGCGCAAAGAGCCAGCTTTCCTGCAAAGCAAGTCAAATTCAGGCTTTGCCCACCAGCTCTCTCATAAGCTCTCTGCAACTTTTGGAAATCCTACAATAGTCCACCGCCCGAATCTTCGCACGAGGCCAAGCCTCCTCTCAATGCATGAAGACCCACCTCAACATCCCGGCACTCAGAGTGACCAGGAGCTTAGTCCTCGTGTGAGCACTGCGCCTTCGAGCTACAACTATAGTGGCAGTGTATCAGCAGGTGATCCATCTACCGGCAAGACCTCACTTGAGTCAAATGTCGCCTCAATGCGATCTGCCAAAGCCCTGGATTGTAACGATAAAGCTAGTGATACAGCAAATATGGCAGCAGAGACAATCGCACGCGAAAAGCCACTGACCCCGATTCAAGAAGCACCGCCAGTTGTTACCCCCACCGTGATCACCGTGGAGTCAACGGCGAATGCCAAGATCTTCTTCGAGACTTATTTCAATTCTTTGTTGGCAGGTCATTTTAGTCCACGCTCGGTAAGACGGAATGAATTCGAACTTCGCCTGGCATCTCAGACAATCCCTGAAGAACAACGTCAACACGAGCGCTCTGCATGGACAGCCTATGAGAGTGAGCATCTCCGGCAGACTCGTGTGTTGAAAAGCAAGACCAATGGGATAAGTAAAGGCTCGGTTTCGGGCGTTGCTGTTGCCGGCTATGAAGTGGTCAGAATCCTTGGGAAAGGCAGTTTTGGGGTTGTTAGACTTGTGCGTGAAAAAAATGACCTAGTTCCGGCACCTTATACGCTGCCATCGATCTCCAACTGGAAACAATCGCCACGCGAGGAATTGAATAACCTGAGGGCTACTGCCATAGAGGCCTTGAGGTCGACTCTAGACGGCCCGAGAGGTTCTCATCGGCGGGGCTCCAAGGCGCCGCGAAAAGAGGTCTACGCAATGAAGGTTATTCGCAAATCTGATATGCTCCGGAATTGCCAAGAGGGTCATTTGCGTGCCGAGCGTGATTTCCTTGTTGCTTCTGAGAGATCCAGATGGGTTGTACCCCTCATTTCCAGCTTCCAAGACAATACCAACCTCTACTTGGTAATGGAATACATGGTGGGGGGCGACTTCTTGGGCCTGCTATTCCGCAAGGATATCTTAAAAGAAAGGCACGCGAGATGGTACACGGCAGAAATGATTCTCTGCGTTGAAGAAGCTCACCGACTTCGATGGATTCATCGTGATGTCAAACCCGACAACTTTTTGATATCCGCATCTGGCCACCTTAAAATATCGGACTTTGGCCTTGCGTTTGACGGTCACTGGGCACACGACCAACGCTACTTCAAAAACCATCGACAGTCCCTGATGGAAAAACTAGGCATCGAGGTCAAGGGTGACTCTCAAGACCAAGAAGAAGATACCCTCAAAGAGGTCAAGACGAATCTGTCCGATATTCTCACGGGTCGGCGAGGACGGCATGAAAAGCCGCAGGTCGATGGCCCAAGCGAGCATGAATCAATCTTGCAGTGGCGGAATCGCCATGGCAAGCGGAGATTGGCTGGAAGCGTAGTTGGGACGAGTCAGTACATGGCCCCGGAGGTAATCCGTGGCGACCCATACGATGGCCGTTGTGACTGGTGGAGCATTGGTATCATACTTTATGAGGTCGGTCAGGTATCAGAGGTCATGGGTAAAGGTAGCGCTAAAACCCGCAAAAGTGTCTGTACGGCTTCACACCTTTCGTCTGCGAGAAGAGAGAAGATACCAAGGCCAAGATATTGGTAGGGATTAGGTCATACCCTGTGAGAAATGATACTGACTGCTGCAGGACAACGCAAAAACACTTCTATTTCCTGACGAGCGAGAGGTGGATAGAAAGGAAAAGGTATCTTTTGATGCCATGGAGCTCATCAATAGCCTCCTACAGGAAAGAGAGCATCGACTTTGTTCGAAGCGGTATCGGCTCAATGATTACCAGCACTCGAAACGCACTCCAGGTCAGCTAATAGCGCGACGTGCAGATCCACACTCGCAAGACTATCAAGGTAGCTATGTCTACCCAGACGATGCGACTGATATCAAAGCACATCCATTTTTCCGGCGTATATCGTGGGACCGACTGCATCTGACGAGGCCCCCTTTCGTTCCCGACGTAAGTGGCCTCGATGATACAAAGTATTTTGATGAGGAAGAGCCGATCAGCGATGTGGATGATGCGGCTAGCCAATCTTGCCTGGGTGATGCCTCGGATGAGGAAACAGGTGATGCAGTTCTAGGCACAGCTCGTATGACACAAAATCATGGTGCACAAGGTCAGGACGATCTTCTCTTGATTCCTGCTGCCCCTGCTCGCAGTGGGAGAGACGGTTTTGGCGGTAGAGATGGCGAAGCAGGCAAAGTGAGAGAAAAGAAAAGGCCGCGAGACCGGGTCCTCAGGGACAAAGATGTGCAGAGAAGAGTTCTCGAAATTCGGAAGAAGGGAGCTTTCCTTGGGTACACGTACCGCAGGCCCAAGCTCGTCTCGTTCGAGGAAGAACGTGGGCGGCCGCGTGGTGCAAGGAGCATGATACCAAGCTTTGACTGATTTGTTGCTTGAGCTGCTCGAACTTGATGGCTTGGGATGTTTCTATGCCTATTTTCCCCTTCCTTTGTTTATCAACTGGGCGAGCAAAGCCGGCTCAATTCATCTAGCAGCTGCGGCGAAAACTCCGCATAGTCATACATCCACTACACCAGAAATTCTCCAGCTCCTTTCGAAAGGGGTAAATGAAATCGGGCACGCTATTGCTTTGTCAAATCGCTATTTGTGAGCAAGGGAGATGCCTCTAGACTGTTGTTTGAACAACTCGCTATTTGAAAAGCCCAGGCTTACTCAGATCCACACTAGTGTAAATGTCACCGGGCCCGTTCAGGCCACCCTTCGAGGTAACACACGAAGCGCCTTGATATGCAAGCATGTGAGTCACTTGCGCCTCCACTATCGACGGAATTGGCTCTCATAGGTTTAGAGTGCCAATAGTGAATGCAGTACTGCCAAACCCTTCGTCTTGCTTCATGGCTCCATTAAGCATTGGACAAAGCCTGATTGAGATGCACATCACAGTCAGCACACCGTTTCCAGGAACTCGATCAACCGACGCATGTTTAGAAGTAATGATGGGGAACGATAAGCAGATCCAAGGAGAAAAGCATCATGACGAATTGGGATATTACTTTTTGTTTGTTTTGATGTGGCCAACCTGACCACAATTCGCACATTTACGCTGTGTCCCTGCACTCTTCACCGGTACGTTGGCGGGAGATGACGGCGAGCCTGGTTCATCGTCAGCTCCATCCAAATGGACGCCTTTCTGCTTGTCACGAGCAATACGACGTTCTTTATTGCGTTGTAGTCGTGCCAGTTCTTTTTCCAGCCTATTGATAATCAGCAGTACACTTCTTGCAATCTGGGACGATGGTATACCTCTGCTGATTACGTCGGTCCTGCTCAGCAATACCGGTCGGTTTGATATCAGTGAGTCTGGTAAGATCAGCCTTGCACCTAACAGCAATCAGTAGCTCTTACCCTGTGGTCTCTGCCTCTTTTGCGTGCCTTCGCTTCAGGTATTGCCGTATCACTTTCGGCGCTCGTACAATTTCCGTGCGTGGTTCACCATTGCCATACTCATCTTGAATATGGCGTGTGATCTTGAGAATTTTCCCTACTTGGCTGCCAGTACTAGCCTGGGTAAATTGACTGGTAGTCTCATCATCTCGACGCCGTAAGGTGGCAGGCGTTTGCGCCTCTGATCTCGGAGTTCCCGCACGGAAGGCAGTATTGGCAGCGTCTTCCATAGGATTCTCGTCCATATCCGATTCTGACTGATCGACCGTCGATGACAGACTTTGTTTCTGAGCCTCCCATATTTTCCGAATCGATTCTTCGTAAGATCTTTGTTGATCTTGAACGTTATAAGCGTGGCCACCAGACTCTTTCATCTGCCTCGCATTCATCTTCTCGTTCGCACTTGCTCCCACAGGCTTAAATCCTCCTTTCATAGATGTTTTGATGAAACTAAAAGCCTCGCCGCGGCGTGTAGGGTCTCCTTCTCCATGCAATGTCAACATAGCTTTACCTTGAGTAGCATGCAAAAAATTCCGCGACGTGTACCAAGGCGCAAGCTGTTGTTCGATACTTTGGCCTTCTCGAGACTCGTCACCCTCAGATTCATCGTCCTCTTTATTGAAACCTGCATCCTGCAGATGCTGCTGGCCAACCTGCATTGATTCGAGTAGGCACACGTCTTCCGGCTTCACCGTTGACCTGATCGTCTCTTCATCGGGAACGGCTTCCCCAGAACGCATTTGCCATTCTTTATGCTCTTTGTTGAACTGCATGAACTCTTTCATCTTCTGACGATTTTGCATGTCGCTGGTATCGGCGAAATGACTCGTGACTTCGCCTACGCTAATTCTATTACTCTTGCTCTTTCGGATCAGGCGATAGGAGATCATCTTCAGGCGATTCTTGGAAGCGGTTGTAACTTTCCGCGAATGAGGACCGGGAACATCTACCGACGGAAACTCTTGGCCGACTACGTATAGATTTTCGATGTTCCTCATGTACCAAGCGGAGCCGTCGGTTCCGGTAGTGTTCTTAATTACTAAGAAGTCGTTGGTCCTCGGCGTGTGCTTGAATATTGGAGCTCTGTACATGCCATTGTGAAGCGTTGGGGTGATATGGCCAGGATCGACATGACCAAATATTGAGAAAGGGCTCTTGTCCTGGGGCAAAAGAATCGCTGTTTCCCCAATATCGAGCTTGGGTCTAGATGTGTCGTCCATGGTCTTCCGTCGGTAATAATTGATGACGCGATTACCCATGCCAACATTTGAAAGCATGGTTGGGTACTCCTCGGAATACTCCAAAAGAAGCACATTCGAGTTGTCTGCCAAAGACAGAGCTCTGCTTTCAGGGAACAGCTTCTGCGTATCTTTCCCCTTGGTGTGCTTCTTTTTGGTGATCGTTGGTCTGCTAAAGACGACCTGTTCATTGCGATTAACCTTCAAGCCTGGTCGATGGAAAGATCTTGCACCCTGCTTGTCCAATTTTGTTTTATACTTTACAATGTTAGCTTTCTTGACAAGAAGCAAACCATCAGGGGAGGCCCATAATACTTACGAAGGGCCACTGCAGCCTTATGGCAGGAAGGCTGTGCTCCACAGCAACATTGCCAAGCATGCTTCGAACCTTACTCTGGTGATTTTCTTTGAGCAAATCATATGCCTCATCGTTAGAGATGTTATATCTTTGGCTTAGACCTTTTGTAAATGCTCCACGTTCTGCTCTGTTGAGATCCGATCGTCCGAAGACGTTTTTGGACATGACGTTAGGCTGAACATGATCGAACAGTAATCTCGAGTCGTTGAGGTCTAACACAATGGTTTTTGAAAGCTTGGAAGTAGCTTGCTCGGGATCCTGAAAGGATGGAAACGAGAACTGGGGAGTGCGCATTACGTTGCCCTCCAGATGGTCCATTTTCCGTCGCTGTTGGGAACTGTGAGCATAATCTCCCGCGGCATATAATGGGACTCACTTTTGTGAACGCCCGTCCATTATCAGCTTCAGCGTCAGGGTTTTCTTGCCCTTCGAAACTGCTAGCTTTATAGCTGCAGGACGAACCCTTCTCAGAATCGAGAGTTTCTGACACACTATGGGCGTCCCAGTCCTCGCATATGACTTGTAGGTCTTGCCACGAAATTCCTCCAACCAGCTCATTCTCGAATTCAGATTCCATTTCCACGTCTTCTTCGTTACCCTTCTCAGCCACAATTTCTTCTTGTATCGCTACTATTCCTTTGCCACTAGTCTCCTCCATATTAGGCTTGTTGGGCATCAAGGACACCTTGAAGCTCTTCTCTTGATCCACGGCAAGTTCCAGATTGATTTTAGTGGGATTGACCGGTTTCGACGGTTTGGGAATACATTTGCCAAGGTATCTTGCTCTCTTCGGTGGAAGCAAGTCCACGAATTTTGGTATTGTATTGCGCTCGAATTTGGGCCACAGTGATGCCAGTAGCTCCTCACGATTTTCAGGGGGCGCCGGTAAGCCATCAGTGTTCGCGGCGCGACCTCTGGACATAGCAAGCAGCTCTTGTTGGCGCTGTAGTTCCTTCGATGGCGGGGACGTTTTCGAGCTGTGCGTGGTTTTTCGCGAGACAATATTACCCGGGGCTTCTACATGACGTGACAAAGGGGACATTGGAAGGGGCAAAGGTTGAGCCTGAGGCGACGTGCCATCGTCGAAATCCGACAGACCATCATGATCATGCCTCGTTTGCGGCTTCCCTGTGAACGAGTTTATATCTAGCGGAGATGATAAATCTTCGCCAAAAAGGTCATCGTCGTAGGCAGTGTCTTCAAGATCTCTTCGATGTAATAATCCCGCGAAATCGACATCGTGTGTGAAGGCCTCCAGGCTTGGGGGAGAAACACGACTCTGATGTCCATGTCCTACTTGAGCCTTTCGCTCCCCTTCCGCATCTTCATCCTCGGCCAGATCATCGTCACTAATGTCTTCGTAATTCTCAGCATCCTCCGCCTTTTCGCCCGGTTCAAGCTCGCGGTCGAAGAGGAGCGGATCTTCTGTACTTGGCGCATTAAGCAACTGCTGGATCAAGATGTCATCTTGCTCGTCCCCAGGTTCGTGCACTGCCGTTGCATGAGGCATGATAGCCCTTTGCTTTTCACACTGCAGTACACCGCAGTGAGTGAATGAAGAGTTTTCAGAGTGTTCTAGCTCTCGCCCTAATGTCTCTTACGTCTCTTCATTCCTCGATCACGCCAGATCAGACCCGGCGAATACGATAAGTAAGGCAAGGCGGGATGGTAGCTCCGGAATGCAGCTAATTGATTAAGCTTCTAATTACATTTTTTGGCTTCTGTCTTGGTAACGGCTAATGTATGCTGCTAGGCAGTATAGAATATAGTTGCCTCCTAGCGCCGGCGTCCTACCTTAGTCCCAAAGCTAACGCGGGACTAAGCCCAAAAGAGTCTAGATCGCTTCGCGGACTTTTGTGTTAGGACGCCTGCTCCAGAAACCCCGTATTTCAAAAAACGAGCTTCGCGTCCACAAATTTTTAAATCAGTCACAGATCCACCAATTCTTGTCAGAACCACTTATAAATATATACCACGACGTGTAGAATTAT